>JBBPFJ010001360.1:0-13000 GCA_037975025.1 Excoecaria agallocha | reverse complement strand
CATCGGTAAGAGCCACATGGGTTTCTTGAGCTTTAGCACGATCATTCCAAAAGGAGCTATCAGATGCTTTCGATACTATATCTGCAACTTCTTGCTCTATTTGCTGCCTGCCAGCAGAGGCTATATTCTCCTCAACTTGCTCCGAGGCAGCTTATACGTCCCTAATTAAGCTATAGAAATCTGTCATTGATACCAGAATTGCAAACAAATGTTAAAGACACACTTACCAAGTTTCTTAAGATCAAACTCAAACTGGTATTCAAGGCAACCGTGTAAACCAGTAATCATAATGTAATCAGTGGCGCCTTTTAAATGCCATGTGAGTATGTAACCATTAGCTTTTTCCTATTATTATCAAAACAAAAATTACAATAATCACCCAAACAACAAAACTTTAGCAAGCCAATCAAATAAGTTCACCAAGTTAACCCCTATCTATTCACAACCAAGTTTTATGTGCAGGCAAAAAATCATATCTCATATGTCATTGGTTCTTATTAATACATTCCACTATAAAGTAAAATAATTCAAAATAATTTAATTTACTATAGTTCTCAACTATCATAATGTAATAAGTGGCGCCTTTTAAATGTCATGTGAGTATGTAACCATTAGCTTTTTCCTATTATTATCAAAACAAAAATTACAATAATCACCCAAACAACAAAACTTTAGCAAGCCAATCAAATAAGTTCACCAAGTTAACTCCTATCTATTCACAACCAAGTTTTATGTGCAGGCAAAAAATCATATCTCATATGTCATTGGTTCTTATTAATACATTCCACTATAAAGTAAAATAATTCAAAATAATTTAATTTACTATAGTTCTCAACTATCATAATATATACAACAATCACTACCGTATAATTGTACTATATTTATACATTCACATTCGAGTAAACACATACAAGTATCGTATACTATAACATAAACATTGCATTAGCATTTCTTATACAATTAGTATAGTGAATGTTGTACATTATCTTATCATATCTATATGTTCAATATAATTTATAAGGCTTACGAAGAGTTAAAGTAGCTTTAGGCCTCATAATACATCTTATAGTTTCAAGTTTTGAACTATGAAGGAGGGTCACGATTACTACCAATTCATGGTAACTGTGGCCCAAGACATGATATAGGGGTCATGGTTACTACCAAATTCATGGTAACAGTGACCTAGATTGTAACGGCCTCAACACTGGATCAGCCGTGAATAGTACTTTCTGACAGTAAATAGTATTTTTCGGGCCTGAAAGGACACCCGAAAGTGAAAAATATTTTAGTTGACCATTTGAAAGGAATAGTCATGGTGAGTCTATGGTTGAAATTTGAAGTGCATTTGAGGTCAAATAGATCTCCAAAAGTCAAAAATACGAAAAAGGTAGCGAATCAATTTTCCCGGTAGGGAAGGGGACTTGATTTTTCATAAATCTTTAAAAATAGAAAATGGACTCTAAAAATTGCCAGATTTTGCAGTTCTCAATGAAATTTGATATAGAATATTTTGGTATAAAAAAATAAATTTTTCGGCGATGTCGACAGTTATCGAATCGGACCGATACGTTTGAATCGGACCGATAACGGACTCCGATTGAGCCGAAATTTTGTGTACTACCTATTTTTTATGTGATAAAAATTATGAAATCAAATTTGGAGTGATTTGAAGTGAGAAAGTTGGATAAATCATTTTGGGCTTTGAATTAGGTTGTTAATGGGCTTTAAATTAATTTAAGCCCACTAACATGACCCAAGCCCATTTCACCATTTAAAAAAAGAAGATATAAATTGCTGGAATTTTCTGGATTCAGCCATCAGTTCACGTCTTCATCTTCTCCTCTTCTTGGCCGACCTTCTCCTTTCCATTTTTGTTGAGTTTTTCTTCTTTTCTCTCTCCATTTCACACTAAATCAAGCCATTAAATAGTAATTTTTGCCTTCCTAGTTAAGTTTAATGCCCTCCTCTCTTCAAAAGAAGGAAGAAAATCAAAGAAATTCAAGAGAGAAAGTTTAGGGGTCCATTTGAGGTTTTCATGGAGGAGAGCAAAGTAAGCAAGCTAAAGGCAAGGAAAAGTGAAGCTTAAGGAAGCTAAGGCATGGAAAAAGGTAAGTGACTACCAAATCCTTTGATTTCCCTATTAATATGAATTTTCCTTAATTATGTAATTAAGGTAAAAATATGAAAAATTGTTAATTAATGCAATTATGTTAGGATAAATGAAATTCACCATGAGAGGAAATGAGATGAAGGCATTAATGGAAGAAAGAAAATTTTTAAGGTAGAAAATGGTTGACCGAATTACTAGGGTGAAGAAATTGATGAGAAAAATGCATGAAATTAATGTATGTTAGCTTAAAATAATAATAGACTTGATAATTGATGTCTATTAATTTTTAGAGAATATTTGAAATTTATTTGGGAATTTTTAAGATTTTATATAGTGTATGTATTGAATGAAAATTGTGATTTATTGTGAATTAAATGATTAATTTGATGAAAAATGACAATAACCAATAAATAATGCATAAATAAATTTTGTTGGAATTTATTGAATTTATTGAGATTTTATTGGAATTTTTATATGAATATGTACAATGAAAACAATTGAAGTTTTAATGTATAATTGTATAAAAATGACAAAAATGAGGAATTAATGTGAAATTTAATTAATGTCAATGACTAGAAATAAAAAGTCAACCGACCGATTTTTCGAAATAATTGTTAGGTCATGAAAATAATAAGAATAATGAATTATTGAAAAATAATTCATAAATAAATAGAAATGATGAAAATAAATTAATACATAAATAAAAGAAAGATAAAATGAGTTTTAAATAGAAAAAGGACTTAAATGAAAGAAAATAAAAGTTTTGGGGGCAAAATGGTAATTTTGTCAAAATAAGTAATTAACGTGTAAAAATAAGTACGAAATACTTAACAAGGGTAAAATGGTAATTTCGGAGGCCTAACGGTTTCAAAAGATAGAATTTCCGTGGGTTAAGGACAAAATGTAATTTTATCCGAAAATGGTAAAAGAAATAATAAAAATAGAAATAAATGATTATAATGGCAAAATTATAATTATGTATTTGGAATGAATAATCCAATAGAAAAGTCAAATTATGTATTTTTGTAATAAATTATATTAATGGAACTCCTAATTGCGTAAAATGTAGTAAATAAAGGTGTGACTAATTTATCGAAATAAATTAGTCAATAAAAAGCAGTAAAAGAGTATAAAAGTATAAAATATTTCGCTGATGATACAAAAGTCAGTTAAGCGAATAATTAAACGTTTTGGACAAAAGAAAAGAAAAACAAAGTGTAATCAGTCAAACTTAAAAATATTGAAAAAAAATAATTCGTAAAGAATTATATAAAAAGAATGAAAAGAAATTGTGAATTATAATGCCATAATTCATAATTTATAATCTATATAAAAGATTGAAAGTTTAAGTATCTGAGTGAATTATCGAAGAATAATTCACAAAAGTGACTGGAAAAGAGAAAGGGAATAAAAGGATAAAAAGCTATTGAATAGTCAAAGGCACAAAAGAGTGCATTTGATCTGAATAAAGTATAGTAACAAATAAAAGAAAGAAATTAAAGAGTTTTAAATGTTTAAAAACGTTTACAACTGTGACTGATTATGTTTGCCCTTATCGATAGACAGGTATTATGATTCTTGTTTTGGATATAATTGGCTAGCCATAGGAACACATTTATACCGCGGTGCAAGTCATGACGACTTGCTTAGTTATGGTAGGATCTATGATCTCCATAACTTCTGTTTGTACCTGGGATCTGCTACGTGGAAAAATGGTCTTTGAGATCATTTTTCATTCTGCTATGTGGTACCTTCGGGTCCAGTCCCGAGTATCCTTTGTGGGAAACCTGTTATATTACACTATGGGCACATCGAAATGAATAAATTAGTATTGTTTAATTGAATTGAATATAAAGTTATAAAAGTTATATCGAAAAACGATTTGATTGAAATAGAATGCAAAGTTGAAATAAATCTGTAAGGTTTCTGACAAGTGTACTTAAAAAGAAAAAGAAAGATTTTATAAGAATAAAGTATTAAATCAAGGTTTAGTTAAGCTTTTATAAGAAATTTAAATATTTCTTGTTTTACGTGAAAAGGATAATTTTAATTGCTTAATAATTCTTGTACCATTTACCACTGTAAAGATAATGACAAGTCTGGAAAATAATATTAATTTTCCTGCTTAAAGTTAAAAAGTGATGATAGTGACAAAAAGTGAACTTAATGCTTAGGTAACGCTTTTCTGAAAGATAAGTTACCTGAAAAGTAAAACGGTATAAAGGCATAGAATTATGCAATAAGGGAAAAAGTAAAAAATATAAGTTTTAATTAGATAATTAAATACGAATAATGTATAAAAGAAGAAAAGAATGTTTTGACTGCAAGGTACTCCAAAATAACTATATCGCTTTGTGATGAAGCTTATAAGCCTTTTAACAGTAATGTAATTATTAGATCAAAGTTAAAGTAAAGTAATAGAATACATAGTAAAAAGTGAAGTCAGAATATAGATTGAATAATTGACCAGTAAAGCAAGTTTTAAAAGTAGTTCATTTTGGTACAAGTAAAAACACGAGTACCAATACACATCGCTAAATGAAATGATAATGAAATTGCTATGGCTAAAGGATTAAATGAAAGTACTGATAAAAAGTAAAAGTTATAGTAAAGATTAAAGTAAAGATAAATGGTAAATCTGATATTGATCTACCTAAAAAGATACTGTAAGTACAGTTAAAAGTTTTGTAACAAAAGAACAATAGTTATCAAAATACTAATTAACAACAAGAATACCGATAACTGAAATAAAATGAAATGCTTAATGAAGTAAGGATAATAGTAGCATAAATTATGTAATTATACTTATTCTTGGGAAATTCTTGGATTAGTAGTCATCACTGGGCATATTTAATGCTTAGCACGTAGTGTTTACTGCGTGCAGATTCTGAAGCGTTGCGGGAGCACAGTACATTGAAGGACCAGATCAGAAGAGAAGATTTTTGTATTAGTTAGTATAAGCTTTTGGCATGTATATACTTAGACTATTAAGGTAAAAGTTTGAATGGTATTTTGGTTATATGTTTATTTGTCTTGGATGTATGGATGAGTATAAGTTTTGATTTGATGATTAATGTTGTTTATAAGACTGTTAGTTGATTCTGGAATTTTTGTAAAAGTATTCTCAAGTAGTTAAATTGCGCAGAAAAAAAAAAAAACTTACCGTCGTCAGCTAAGTCTCGTTTCGTTAAGGACTGTTCCGATAAGGGTGTTACATAGATGATCATTTTACATGAGATAGAGGTTGATTATGTGACTAATTAAGGAAAATTACAAATTTAGGGCTTAATTGAAAAGTAAAGGTAAAAGTTTTATGGTAGAAATGTAATAAGTAAAATGTTAGAGATTAAAATAAGAAACATAAATATAAAAAGGGACCAAAATAAACTTTGCCAAGATTTTTATGACCAACCAATAGGAGTTAGACAAATTTAAGGCTGAAAAGAGAGAAGAAAGTTGGGTTTTCTGTTGTGTTGGCCGGCCATTCTTTGCCTAAGATCATTTTTCTTCTTTTCTTTTCTTTTCTCTTTTGCTTCTTCTCTTCTCCTCAAGCCTACGATGTTTGTGCTTTCAGTGGGTAGAGCTGTAGATGGTAAATAAAGAGAGATGATTTTTACAGCAACTTAAGGCTAGGAGCAAGAAGAGATGAAGAGAAAAGAGAGAGAAAGGCAAAGCTTAGAAAGTTAAAACTTAAAGAGGTATGGGAACTCTTCATGGTTTTTTGTGTGTGATTTATATGCATATGATGTTTGTAGTGAGATAATTGATGTTATAACATGTTATTATCATGAAAAATTGAGGTTAAACATGATTGAACTTCGAAATTAGGAAGCTCTCTTCAAGAGAGTGAAAACTATTTTAGAGTTCACAAGACCAGTTAGCACATATTTGTTGATATCTTAAGTTCCCGTGACTCAAATTAAGAAATTCCAGTTGGATAAGAAACTAGACTCATAGATCTTCATTTCATGTGAAGAACATGAAATCTGAATCAATTTTTATGATAGAGAAAAATAGGCTTGAATCTGGGTCATAACTGCTGCCCCTCTCATTAGGAGCAGTCTATAGTTTTTAGTGAATATCTTGAGATTTAAAGCTATGATTGGGATTATTTTAGATTTTTTGGAAACTAGAAACACATAAATACAATTTTGTAGAGTAATTTTTTCCCTAAAAATGATATTTTATAGGTCAAAAACGGCATAAAAGTCGAGACAGATAATCTGTCTCTGGGCAATTTGGGCCTCACAGTTACTAGATTTTTCATAGTAACTGTGAGGTACCCCAGTTTTCAGTTCAGACCCTAAAGATGACCTATCTTACGGTTACTAAGTTTTTCATAGTAACTATGATCCTTCTAAAAAGTATAGACCACAGTTATTACTCATCCGATAATGATCGTAAGGTAGTCTGGCGTAGTCCATACCCGAAAGGTAACCTAGGTCACGGTTACCATGAATTTGGTAGTAACCGTGACCTCTATATCATGTCTTGGGCCACGGTTACCATAAATTGGTAGTAACCGTGACCCTCCTTCATAGTTCAAAACTTGAAACTATAAGATGTCTTATAAGGCCTAAAGCTACTTTAACACATCCTAAGCCTTATAAATTATATTGAACATA
The DNA here is from genome assembly GCA_037975025.1 of Excoecaria agallocha. NCBI lineage: Eukaryota > Viridiplantae > Streptophyta > Magnoliopsida > Malpighiales > Euphorbiaceae > Excoecaria > Excoecaria agallocha. The sequence continues at coordinate 6,265 of JBBPFJ010001360.1, read as the reverse complement.
TAGATATGATAAGATAATGTTCAACATTCACTATACTAATTGTATAAGAAATGCAAAGGCAATGTTTATGTTATAGTATACGATACTTGTATGTGTTTACTTGAATGTGAATTTATGAATACTATACAATTATACGGTAATGATTATTGTATATATATATTGTGATAGTTGAGAACTATAGTATATTATATTATTTTGAATTATTCTACTTTATAGTGAAATGCATTAATATGAGCTAATGACATATGAAATATGATTATTTGCCTGCATATAGCATTTGGTTGTGGATAGATAGGCATGCCTATAGGGTTATAGTCGCGGCTGCTATATGTTCAACCCCGTTTGGGTCCCCCATGATTCGACCTTATATAGGTCCCCATGATTTGACCTTATGTAGGTCCCCATGATTTGGCCTCATGTAGGTCCCCATGATTTGGCCCATTTGGGTCCCCATGATTGATATCTTCGGGTATCCTTTCGTACCTTCGGGTACTATAGTACAGTATCACCCGTTATCCACACTCACAGATTTTTGGCAGGCATTTCACAGTATATAACTTACAGTATATAATAAATAGTATATGAATATATGTGTAACGATGGTAGAGACTTGATTATTCATTATATTTGATTGTTATAAATTAATTATGATATGTGGATTTATATTGTAATCCTTGCATATTGATTACCATATCCTGATATTAGTGCCACTTATCGTATGTTTGGTAACAACCACTGTGAGTGGTTGTTCATATATGTATTATTCCCACTAAGCTTTATAGCTTAGCACGGGTGTTTATCCGTGTAGGTACTTGAAGTCAAGATATTTTATGTTGGGACAAGAGCTGCTATTGTAAAGCCAACTCTAGAGATAGGAGAAAGTCAATTATAATTGTAATTTATTTTCTTCTTGTATTTATTATATTGTACTAAAAGAACAATAATGAAAAGCACAGTTTAGTTGATTATATAAAAGTAATTAATGTATTGTTCTATAATTTCTCATGGTCTATTGAGATATGCATATGTATACAACAGTATTAACCAACAAAGTTATAAGAGAATAATTTATCGTATGTAAGAGAGCTTATACGGTGATGAATTTTGGGTGGACTAGTGTGGTCCTTACATGTACACACAATATATATATGATGTACACATTATGTATAAGGTGCACACACACAAAAAACATAATGGTTCTGAGCACTTATACGGAAATATAAGAATATGGTAAAATAAGATAGTAAATTAAAAAAGAAATAAAAACTAAAGAAATTGACTTGAAAACATATACCGTTAGTGCAATTTCTTCATCTTCTTTGTTGGAAATCTTATATGCAACTCCCCACTGTGATCTTGCAAAATTAGAATATTAATGAAAACCTTCCTCATATGTAGGTATTACTTGACAAATAGTCTTTCATAACAAGATGATTTCTCTTATAGATGAACACTACTTGTATGCTAAGAATTACAAATGACTATTATTATTTAGCCTGGTGGCCAATACTTAGCTAAAAGGTGTAGAAGATCTCGAATTAAATTTATTCTATTAACTTGGCAGTTGTAATTAGGTAATATACCTCTCCCTTGTGATCAGAAAAAAATACAAATGACATGAAACAACAAAAACTACTAATAGTATATGCACATAGAATCAAAATATGTGAAGAGGCATATACAAGGATATATATGAAGTGTGTTTCTTGCTGGTTTGCTACAAGAGCAACAATGCTTCTTAACTTTTGTTTATATATAAAGATTTAGGAGAAAATATTAGGCATTGAATTCAGTGACCCAATTGCAAGTAGTTAGGAGTACAACAAATAAGCCAAATGCTAATGCACCATCAAGTTTGCTTCAACATAGTTGCTCAACACAGTATGCGAATATGTATTTACTTAACAATGCTCGATATGGAATATGAACTACATATCTATCTTTTTTTCCCTTTACCAAACTGGAGGTAGTTCAAATACTGAATGTCATATGTTACCAAATCAACGACTGAAGCAACCAAGTGCACATAAATAACTTTCAACCTGTTACAAAATATTATATATAAAAAATCGAAAGGTGGGTTTAGATTTGGCTGTGTTTCTCCCTAATTCTGACTGACACTGTGCTCGCTGGATTGATTGTCGGAGCTTCATCGGAGCTTCGCCGGTCTGAACCCAAGAGCACCTGGAGGCAGCTAACATCGAGGGGAGTCCAACGACGGTGGTCACACACCCCAACCGCCCGTCGTATGGCCGAAATTTGCTCAAGAACAACAACAACCTCTTTCTCCAATCTGCTCATTGCCGATGAATGGGGAGGAATGGAGGACATCGAAGTGAGCTCCTCGTCCTTAAGGACTCACCGGTGCTGCTCGTGTCACTAGTTGCCGTCGTAAGTCGCCAGAAAGAGAAGAAAAACCTTCGATCGAGGGAAAGAATAGAGGAGATGCCATGGATGATGGAGTGACGATAGAAAAGAATGCAAATGTAAAAATTTAGTATTTTCTGAAAAGATAAGTTGTATTTTTATTATTGAAAATTTAAAAAATTATATTAATGAAAAATTTGTAGAATTATTGTATATTTTGTTATTTTTATTTTTTTTCTTGTATTTTTTTGTAAAAACCCCTAAAAAAATACATGGTAAGCCCAAGGCCCAACCCAAAGTTTTACAAATCCAATAGTTTTACTTTATTTTATCTTTTTATAGAGGAAAAGAATAAATGAGAGCTTGAAATAAAAATATCCAGTCCCAATTTATTGGTATATGTCCCTTTAGAAACAAATTCAATATTTTACCATTATCTCAAAAAAAATATTTTTATTATTGATTAAACTAAAAATATAAATCCTAAAAAATGATAATAGAAAATTAAGAAGAGATCAATTGTAATATTTTACTATAAAATTAATTTTGAAAATATCTTGTATTTCAAAAAGTTAAAAGTTTGATAATTTTTTTATTTGAATGGAGTTATATTTACACCCCACCCTACAATTGTAAGTCTCTTTTTTTTTTTCAGTTGGCTAATTTCAACTCCAAAAGATCAGGAACTATACCAAATATAAATCCATATGCCATTATAAATACATCTTCATCCTCTTTCTCATCATAGTTGGTCTTTAAATTCTCACCATTCTAACTATTTCCATATCACTATCAAACCCTTCATCAAAACCATCATATTCGGATTCCAGGATAGTGAAAGGTATCTATTGCCCAAAATGTTTAGAAGCCTTGCATAGCAAGGTATCCTAGAACGACATGCTCAAAGACCCTTCCCAAATAGCACCACTCTTTGTATCAATAACATAAGTCTTTTTAAGCCTCCTTTTTCACATAATCTTCAGGAGGGGATGGTAGGGGAATCTCTTTCATTGTTGTCTAAACCAAGGTTTTAGCTAGGGTTTTAGACTCCATAATTTAGTTTATCTTTGATTCATAATATATTATTATCATCCAAATTTTTGTGATAAATGTTATCTAAGAAAATAATTTTTTAATATTTATATATAATAAAACATTTATTTGGAAACTGAACGAAATGATAATTTGATAAAATTTGCGATACCACTTACGAGAAGCTTGTTTGAGTCTATAGATGGATTTCTTTAATTTATAAAGCATTTGCTTTGAATCTTTTAAAATAAAGTTTTTTTGGTTGTTCCATATAAATTGTTTCCTGAATGTTGCCATTGAGAAAAGTTGTCTTAACATCCATCTGATGTATCTCAAGGTCAAAATGTGCCACAAGTACCATTATTATTTTGAAATAGTCTTTCGATGAAACTAGAGATAAAGTTTCTTTATAATAAATGCTTTCCTTTTAAGTGAAGCCCTTAGCAATAAGGCGAGCCTTATATCTTTTCATATTACCTTTTAAATCCCTTTTGATTTCAAATATCCATTTATAACCAATAGGTTTCATACCTTTAGGTAATGGGACAAGATCCCTGACCTTATTGTCTTTCATGAACTTTATTTCCTCATTCATGGCATTGATCCCCTCTTGAAATTTGGGGCTCTTAATGATATGACAGAAGTTGATTGGATCATTTTCTATCATTTCACCGTATATCTCGTGCTCTTAAAGAAATATAATATAATCATCTAAAATTGTACTTCTCCTTTCTCTAATGGATATTCTTAATGACATCTATTCTTGAGATTGTTTAGTTTGTTCTTTAGGAAGAATATGTTGAACAAGATCCAATAGATTTCGACATTGTCTTATGGTTCTAGTTTTGCTTCTTGAACTGTGTTAAGGAGAAAGCTCTAATCCCAATCATGGTTAGTTACAACTGTAGGAAGAGAAATAAATTTCTCTTTAAAGACAAAGTGTCTAACCTTATATCTCCCTCGAAATTTAATATCCTTAAAGAACTTGGCATTTTCCATCTAAAACAATGATCTTTTTATGTGATCATAAAATTTATACCCCTAAGACCATTCAAAGTATCCAACAAAATAGCTACTGACCATTCTTGAGTCTATTCATTTGGCCTATAAGGCCTTAACTCAACTAGACAACTCTAAATGTGTAAATGTTTTAAGCTAGGTTTCTTACTCGTTCATAGTTTATAAGGGTTTTGGTCACTACTTTAGTTGGAATTATGTTAAGGATGTAAGTTGTAATCTTTAATGCCTCTACTCAAAGTGAATTTGGCAAAATAGTATAGCTAATTATACTCCTTGTTATATCCTTCAATGTCATATTTCGTCTTTTAACTACACTATTCATTATGAGACTTCTTGGCATGGTGTATTGTGGGACTATTCCACATTCCTCTAGGAATTTGGCAAATGGCCTTGGACATTGTTCACTTGATCCATAATATCCGCTATAGTATTCACCACTATGGTCAAATTTAATAGAACTTTAATCCTTTTATTTAGTTGAGTTTTAGCTTAAGCTTTAAAGGATTTGAATAAAACCAGAGCTTGAGACTTCTAATGAATGAGATAAAGGTACCCATAACGTGAATAATCATCTATGAACATAATAAAGTATTGTTGACCATTTTAGGAAGCTATAAGGAATGGTCAACAAATGTCTATATGTATTAATTCTAAGACATTTATCGACTTGTTAGCACCTAATCTCCTTTTGTTTATTTGTTTTCCTTTAATACACTCAACACATATTTTAGAATCTAAAAAATCAAATGAATCAAGAATCCCATTTGACATAAGTCTTTCAATTCTTTGTTTATATATATGGCATAATCTTTTGTGCCAAAGTGATACAGAATTCTCACTAGTTAATTTTCTTTTAGTACCCACATGTATGGTTTCATTGTATGAAGCAAGTATAGGTTATCATTATCGAATAAAGAACTAAAACTAATAAGTTTCAAATTTTCAAAAAGACTAAATTGATTGTTTCCAAAAGAACAAAATTATCCTAATTTGTCTAATATAGAAATAGAAATTTAATTTTGTCTAAATGGTGGTACAATAAAAGTCTCTTTCAAATCTAAATAAACTCGAGTCATTAATAATAACCTAAAAGTGCCTCTTGCCTCAACTTTAATTTGCTTGCCATCACCTACATAGATATATCTTTCACCATCACTCAGCTTTCAAAAACTCAGGCAACCTTGCATGGATACACTTATATAAGCAGTGGCATCGGAATCTATCCATCAAGTGTATCTAGGTATTGAAATTAAATTAACCTTAGAATAAACAAAACCAAGAAATGTATCTTTCTTTGCACTCCAAACACGATATTTGGTACAATTTTTTTTTCTTATGAGAAGTTCCTTTACTAAAGAAGCAACCAAAATGTTGAATTTTATCCTTGTTTTCCTTATGTTCCTTCTTTTATAGTGAATTCCCCACAACTTCTTTATCCTTCTTCCTTTTTTTATTGTTGCCCTTAGAAGATAATGCCAAATGAGCACTTTCTGCTTTTCCAAGCTTTATCATGTCTTTCTCATTCACCAGATAACAAATGAGCTCATTAAGAGTCCAATTCTCCATTTGAGTATTATAGTTCATCTGAACCTAACTGAATTGTGAATTAAGGGAGATAAAAACTAAATGCACTAATAAATTCTAAGAAATTTCTAATTTTAACATGAATACAATCTGCTCTATTGCCAAAATGTATTCCTTTACGCTCTCATTGCCAAAATGTATTCATTTACGCTCTCATTGCCTTTATACCTCATGAAAACAAGTTTGTTTATTAAAGTACTTGCTTCTGCCTTTTTGCATTTAGTAAAGTGACTTTCAAGGGCTTCAAGGAACGATTTGGTAT
>JBBPFJ010001359.1:0-13000 GCA_037975025.1 Excoecaria agallocha | reverse complement strand
ATCCCGATCGAGGTATTCTCCAAACAGGTAACTCCCCACAAGTGGGTAACTCCCAAAGATAAGATTTTCCAAATGGGTAACTCCACATAAGCGGGTAACTCTCGACCAAGGTATTCTCCAAACGGGTAACTCCCCATAAGCGGATAACTCCCAAAGATAATGTATTCTCCAAATGGGTAACTCCCCATAAGTGGGTAACTCCCAAAATTATCGAGCATTTGATCTTAAAGATCGAATTGCATGGAGGGAGACTAGTGATAATACCCAAAATAAAATTAAATAAAAGGCCTAAGATTAGAAGCCCATAAAATCCAACACTCAAAGCTATAAATTTGATAGGTATACCCATAACAAAGGGGGCTCTCTCTCTCTCTAACTCTTAATACTCTCTCTCCATTAAACTTTCTCTCCACACTTCGATAGCTAACTTAGGCATCGGAGCTCAAAAGCCCGGCAAGATCGGGCTAGTTTCCTTTTTTATAGGTCATTAAAGCCTTCTTCACCATGGCTGACGATCTCTCATTCTACGGTAAAATTTTGTATTTTATCAATTAGAAAAAATAATGTTATTATAACCAGCAAACTTTAGCCTTTTTGTGAGCAAGGGTTTAAACATTTAGGCAATATTCGGTTAATGCAATAGAAAAAGAAGAAAGAGTGCCTTTTCCTGAGTAATACAATAATTTTGATTCTTAGAATATGTATATATATATACCGATTGAAGTGGTTTATCATTTATTCTCTTAAATAAAGTTTTTATAAATAATAAAAAAATTAGTAGCAAAGAGTTTTACCCGTATCGAGCCAACATAACTCAAACTGAATTATAGCAATAATTATACCAAATCAACTTTTGAAATAAAATAAAGGGACAGAGGAATAGGTTTAAATTGTATATAAAATTAGGATTAATTACAAAAATATTTTAAACTTATGAACATGCTTTTTATTTTAGCCCATGAATTAAAAAGTTGACCAAATCGATCCTAAACAATTTAGAAATTTTCAAATTTAACCATCTATTATAAGTTTTCCATCCAAAATCCAACGAAATAACATTTAGCGATGGAGTGTAGATGTGAGAATGTGATGAAAGGGGTAAGCATGGATTGGTTAACTAATCCATTAAAAATAAAATTAATCAGTTCATTAATATCGATTTTTTAAAAAATATTAAGCATTAACTAGTCTGTTACATTCGGTTAACCAATCCATCAGTTTCAATTTTTCAATTTGGTTAACCAATATTTTTCAATTTAGTCATCTGGCATAACATAAATAATAAATAAATAGGAGTTAATATCATTCCAATTGCCATTATGCCAATAAGTAATATTTTGGACATTGAAAGATATTTTTGACCTGTAATTATTCCAAAAAATACTATCGATTCCGCAAAAAAACCGCTTATGCCTGGTAATGCAAAGGAAGCTAGTGGTAAGATACTGAAGGTTGTGAATATTTTTGGCATTGGGGTAGCCATCCCATCCATTTTGTCAAGATAAATACGAACAAATATTTTTCAGTTAACCATTAAAATTTATAATATAAAATTAATAAAAAATCAGGCAAAGTTCAATTTGATTTCAAATTATAAAGTAATTCAAAAAAATCACAAAACAAACATAATTACTACCCAAAATTCATGTTCAACAAATTAATAGCTAATATTACAAAACATATTTGATATTTGTTGAAAACTTAATATACTTAATTTTAAGTCATATAACCTTTTTGATAATATCAAATATTAAAAATATAAACTCTAAATTATAAAAAAATATATAATTAATGCTGTTAAATAAAATATGAATACCAATATATGATTAAAAAATAACATCTATAAAAGTTGATCGATTACTATATATAAATTTTGCTATATAATTAAAGAAAATGATATAATATAAATTTACTTTAATGTATTAAATAAATTTTATTGGAAAATATAAAAAATTAAGATATAAAAATATAAAATATATTTTAAAATATTATTTTATGTAAATTTTAAAGAGAAATAGAAAAAAAATTTAAGGTATATATATAGAATCGGTTAACCGTAGACTAACGGTTAACTGATATCTAAAAACCGATAGCTTAATTAAATATCAAAAATATAAAAAATAAAAATAGTAACCGAGTCCATTTGAATGGTTAATCAAAAAATCGATTAAATTTCGGATCGATTTTACGATTAACCATATTTTCGAATTTTTTTGTATGCTTCTAGATGAAATGATGGCAGTAGATACCATTTAACTGTGTGTCCCATTCGAGAGAGCACGATGGGTAAAAATCAATCCTTTTGATCTTACATTAACATTAGTGACACTTCCCTACACGAAGGTGGATCATGCTGATTATAAGTGAGTGATAGTCGCCATCCAGTAGATCAAACCAAGACATAAACTCGACGAGATTTTAGATCTAGAAATTCTATTTTATTTTTGCCTTTAATTAATATTTTAACTTTTTCAATAATTTCCATATTATAATATGCATTTAAAGTGCTAAAAGGCATGCGCATCACATCATTCAAAGTGAGTGATTTTATTTATTAACTTTTCATCCAAAAATTATCTTGCGGATTTTGTAAAAAGAAATTTATTCATTTTATTTGACATCCCCTGAATATTGATATGATAACAAAGATAATTTAATTAGGCATAAAACTCTATGACATTCAAAATCTTAACGGTATGCAAATTCTTATCTTATAAATAGCAAAATCAGTTATTTATTTGGATATAACTTTTTCTCTTTTTACAAGAATCTCTCTATTTTCTATGATTTCTCTATAATTTTTCTAATATCATTGGTGCGGCGAGCGTGGAATACATACCTTCACCGATTTTTATTACAATGCCCTATATCAATTGTACAAAGAAAAAACTTGGCTGATTGGCAGAAAAAAAGGAAAACCAACATCATTTTGCTTGCTTGGAGACCTAAAAAAAAGATTCAATTCATCTAACAAGGAGGGCCACTCATTGTCGCAACGCGACCATCAGCACTGCCATCACTGTCACCATCAAGTTCAACATCCCCAACACTGGCTTCCTCATCCTGATCACCCAGTCTGTCGATTCTTCAAATCCCAGATTCCATCTCAGGTGGTTCACTCCTGTTTCCGAGGTTGGTAGCAGTCCTACCATAGTTCGATTTTTCATTTTTCAGGTAGTGAGGAACTTTTCTTCTTACCAATTGATTGTGGGTAGCATATTGTTTTCATTATTCTATCTCTTAAAACTTAAAAAGCCTCACCAATTGCGATTCAATTTTTATGTGCTTTAACGGATGGTTAGATATAGACTTGGATGATCCTGATCTAGCTCATTTGTTTAAATGTAAATAATATTTACAAAAGAAAGTCATGCACTTAACGAAAAGAAGAGGACAAGACTTTGTATCTAGAATTTCTAGTATGATGCAGGTGCTTGACCTTTCCACTGCTAAATGCTAATCAAATGGAAGTGCTATAAACTTAGAAGCTTTGCATTGAGATTGAGATGGGATCTAAAGTAGTAAATGCTTCATTGATTTATGTCACAATCCAAAATGCATAAATGTTAGGAAATTACTGCAAATCTTGAAAATGGATTAACTTTATTGATAACACCCAAAATAAATTAACTATAAGGCCGGCCCATTAAAGGCTCATGAAGAGGCCTAAGATCAGAAGCTCATAAAGCAAACACTCAAGGGTATAAATATGAGAGGTAAACACATAACAAAAAGGGGGTTCTCTCTCTCTAACTCTTAATACTCTCTCTCCATTAAGTTTTATCTCCACACTTCGATAGCTAACTTAGGCATCGGAGTACAAAAGCCCGGCAAGATCGGGCTAGTTTCCTTTTTTGTAGGTCATTAAAACTTTCTTCACCATGGCCGGCGATCTTTCCCTCTACGGTAAAATTTTGTGTTTTATCATTTGGTGCTTTCGTTGAGAGTTGATGCCGGATCTGAGCTATTTAGCCTTAAATCGAAGAAAAAGAACAGTCATGGACGACTTTAAGTCCCAGATCTGAAAGATCTTGAGCTTGGTCTCACAATAAAAGCTTAAATCTGAAAGATCTTGAGTTTCTTTTCAAAGGAAAGGCCTATATCTAAAGATCCTGAATTTGATCTTGTAAAAAAGGAGAACAGAGAAGTGATACCGGTGCTGTGCTCAAAGAAAAATAGAACAAGGTGACAACCAAACTCACCGGAGAGACCCCCACCGAACAAAAGTGATGATGAAGAAACAGTAGGAAGAACAAACAAAGCCGAAAAGCAAAAATCAAAAAGCAATTTTCAGTGGGTACATGCACTCAAATTTCATAGATGACTAGCATTGACTGCAAACCCATTTCTATCTCTTGAAAGATATGATGGATGGGTCCCAACAAGAAAAAAACATGTGATTACCTACCACATCTTTAAAGATCTGAAAAGATATGTTTCGAAAGTCTTTTTAGCCCAATACAAGGTATGTATATTAGGAATTTATTTAATTATTCTTTTAAGTTTATTCCTACAGCATACCATTTGGAAGACCATCCATCGCCAAGAGCGGATCGGATGGAGAACAATCGGTCGGATCGAAAGACAGTCCATCGCCAAGAGCGGATTGGACGGATAATATCTCTCCGCCAAGAGCAAATCAGATGGAGAACGATCGGTCGAATCGAAAGACCGTCCATCACCAAGAGCGGATCGAAAGACCATCCATCGCCAAGAGCGGATCGGATGGAGAACTATCGGTCGGATCGAAAGACCGTCCATCGTCAAGAGCGGATCGGACGGATAATATCTCTCCGCCAAGAGCGGATCGAAAGATCATCCATCGCCAAGAGCGGATCGAATGGAGAACGATCGATCGGATCGGAAGACCATCCATCGCTAAGATCGGATCGGATGGATAATATCTCTCCTCCAAGAGCGGATCGAAAGACCGTCCATCGCCAAGAGCAGATCGAAAGACCGTCCATCGCCAAGAGCGGATCGGACTGGTTATCTCTCTGCCAAGAGCGGATTGAATCGAAAGATCATCCATCGCCAAGGGCGAATTAGATGAGGTTATCTCTCCAACAAGAGCAGATCGAATCGGAAGACCATCCATCACCAATAGCGGATCGAATCGGAAGACCGTCCATCGCCAAGAGTGGATCAGACGGATAATATCTTTTCGCCAAGAGCGGATCGGATGGAGAACAATCGGTCGGATAGGAAGACTGTCCATCGCCAAGAGCGGATCGGACGGATAATATCTCTCTATCAAGAGCAGATCGAAAGATCATCCATCGCCAAGAGCGGATCGGATGGAGAATGATCGGTCAAATCGAAAGACTGTCCATCACCAAGAGCGGATCGGACGGATAATATCTCTCCACCAAGAGCAGATCGGAAGACCGTCCATCGCCAAGAGCGGATTGGACGAATAATATCTCTCGCCAATAGCGGATCGAAAGACCGTCCATCGCCAAGGGCGGATCGGAAGACCGTCCATTGCCAAGGGCGGATCGGACTGGTTATCTCTCCGCCAAGAGCGAATCGAATCGAAAGATCATCCATCGCCAAGGGCGGATCAGATGAGGTTATCTCTCCGCTAAGAGCGGATCGAATCGGAAGACCGTCCATCGCTAAGAGCGGATAGGACGGATAATATCTCTTCGCTAAGAGCGAATCGGAAGACTGTCCATCGCCAAGAGCGGATCGAATGGATAATATCTCTCCGCCAAGAGCGGATTGGAAGACCGTTCATCGCCAAGAACGGATCGGATAGATAATATCTCTCCGCCAAGAGCGGATCGGAAAATCATCCATCGCCAAGGGCGAATCGGACTAGTTATCTTTCCATCAAGAGCGGATCGAATCGGAAGATCGTCCATCGCCAAGGGTGGATCGAACTAGTTATCTGCCCGTCAAGAGCGGATCGAATCGGAAGATCGTCCATTGCCAATGGTGGATCGGATTGGTTATCTCCCTGCCAAAAGCGAATCGAATTGGAAGACCGTCCGCCAATGACGGATCACATAAGCAACCTTCAGGTTAGTAAATATTTATAAAATTATTTGCACAATAAAATTGCAAAAAATTATTTGCAGGATAAAATTTTAAAAACGGGTAACTCTTTATAAGCGGGTAACTCCCAAAGACAAGGTTCTCCATAAGCGAGTAACTCTCAAAGACAAGGTTCTCCATAAGCGGATAACTCCCCATAAGCGGGTAACTCCCCATAAGCGGGTAACTCCCAAGGACAAGGTTCTCCATAAGCGGATAACTCCCCATAAGCGGGTAACTCCCAAGGACAAGGTTCTCTATAAGCGGATAACTTCCCATAAGCAGGTAACTCCCAAAGACAAGGTTCTCCATAAGTGGGTAACTCCCCATAAGCGGGTAACTCCCAAAATTATCGAGCTTTCGATCTCAAAGATCGAATTTCGTGGAAGGGGACTAGTGATAACACCCAAAATAAATTAACTATAAGGCCGGCCCATTAAAGGCCCACGAAGAGACCTAAGATCAGAAGCTCATAAAGCAAACACTCAATGGTATAAATATGAGAGGTAAACATATAACAAAGGGGGGTTCTCTCTCTCCATTAAGTTTTCTCTTCACACTTCGATAGCTAACTTAGGCATCGGAGTATAAAAGTCCGGCAAGATCGGGCTAGTTTTCTTTTTTGCAGGTTATTAAAGCCTCATTCACCATGGTCGGCGATCTCTTCCTCTATGATAAAATTTTGTGTTTTATCATTTATGTCATATGCCTTAAGTTAATTTGACTTGATATGCAACTCTATCTATACTTAAAATCATAAACACATTCAAACTATATCACCTAACCCTATAAATAGCCAAGCAATTCATGTATACGTCTCTTTTTGATTTTTTTTACTCCTTTTCATCTTATTTCTTCTAAAACACTTCCTAACTTGATAATCAGAGCAATTTTTCCTTCTTTTCAGGTTGTTCTCCGCTTCTAGATAACCAGGTTGTGGACATCTTCCTCAAGATCCTACCCAGCTAACAATCCGAATTTTAGAGATGTCATCACAATCTACCACTAACACCTAATACTTGGTGTGCACATTCTTTCTATAACCTGTATATCCTAGTTTTTTTTTTGCCTTTGAAAACAAAATTGAACTTATTCTTCATCTTCCTTACCTTGTTCATTCCTCCAAAATATGCTTATATAATTCCGAAAAGAATATTACCAGGGGAAGAGAATATATGTAGGTTTCATTGTTTTGTTTTTATTTTATCTTCTTCACCACATGTTGTTTTCCTTTGTATCTTTACCTACTAATGACTATACAAGGTAGATTAGGTTGTCAGAAATAAGTTAATCTCATTTATGAGTCCAATGTGAATTGAAATTAAAATGGTTTAAAGTGGTTACAAATGACTTATTTTTAATTAAATGTTATAAACTAAAGACAGAAATAGCAGAATAGAGAATTTTCTCGTATTAATTATGTATACTGAATAACCACAATAGGGTATTTATAGGCACAAAATAGAAGAGATAGACTTCTACTAGAATAGGGAGAATGATGAGTTTGATAGTCATCCAAATATCTCATAATTATCACAACACTTCCCCTTGGATGACTATGCACTATGAATATGCCTCGTTAAAACCTTGCTAAGAAAAACCCAGTGGGATAAAAACTTAGCGAAGGAAAAAGAGTACAATATTCATATGTGCTTCCCCTCAAAAATGAATCAAACTAAATCCTTTAGTTGGCGCATTCCAATATTGTACACATGTTTCTTGAAAATTGAACTTGGTAGGGCCTTTGTGAACAAATCTGCTGGATTATCACTTGAGCGAACTTTGCAAACATCGATCTGTCCTTCTTTCATAAGTTCATGAGTATAGAAGAATTTTGGTGAGATATGTTTTGTTCTATCCCCTTTGATATAACCACCTTTGAGTTGTGAAATACATGCTGCATTATCCTCATACAATTTTGTTGGCTTTTTCTCCACTACCAACCCACTTGTTTCCTTAATATGTTGAGTCATGGTTCTCAACCACACACATTCACGACTTGCTTCATGGATGGCTAATATTTCTGAATGATTTGAGGAAGTGGCAGTGATTGTTTGCTTAACAGATCGCCAAGAAATAGCAGTGTCACCATATTTGAAAACATAACCTGTTTGTGATTGAGCTTTATGAGGATCTGATAGATATCCAGCATCAGCATACCCTGTCAATTCTGAATTTACTCCTTTTGAAAAAAATAAACCCATGTCAGAAGTGCCACGAAGATAACGTAAAACATGTTTTACACCATTCCAGTGCCTTCGAGTTGGTGCAGAACTAAATCTTGCTAGCAAATTAACTGCAAAAACTATATCTGGTCTAGTGCTATTTGCAAGATATAAAAGTACACCTATTGCACTAAGATATGGTACTTCTTGACTAAGAATCTCTTCGTTATCTTCTTTTGGACGAAAAGGATCTTTCTTGACATCAAGAGAGCGAACAACCATTGGAATGCTCAATGGATAAGACTTATCCATATAAAATTGTTTCAAGATTTTCTCTATATAAGATGACTGATGTACAAGAATTCCTTTTGGCAAATATTCAACTTGAAACCCAAGACAAAATTTTATTTTTCCAAGATCTTTCATTTCAAATTCCTTTTTCAAATATTCTGCAGTAACAGAGATCTCTTCTGGAGTCCCCACTATGTTTAAGTCATCAACATAAACTGTAACTATAGCAAATCCTAAATGATTGTACCACATGCGTCCAGATTGCTTTAATCCATACAAAGATCTTTGGAGTTTAATCGAGTACATTTGTCGAGGTTTTGAATTATATGCTTCAGGCATCTTAAATCCTTCAGGGATTTTCATATATATGTCATTATCTAACGATCCATATAAATAAGTTGTCACCACATCCATTAGATGTATATCAAGCCCTTCAGAGGCAGTCAAACCAATAAAAAATCTAAACGTGATTCCATCCATGACTGGAGAATACGTTTCTTCATAATCTATACCAGGTCTTTGTGAGAAACCTTGTGCAACAAGTCATGCTTTGTATCTCACAATTTCATTTAACTCATTTTTTTACGGACAAAAACCCATTTATATCCAACAGGTTTGACATCTTTTGGTGTCTGGACTACTGGTCCAAATACTTTACGCTTAGCTAATGAATCTAGCTCAGCTTGAATTGCTTCTTTCCATTTGAGCCAATCACTTCGATGTCGACATTCTTCTATAGTTTGAGGCTCATGCTCACTATCATTAATTATTTCATAAGCAACTGTATATGCAAACACATTATCAATAACTATGTCTTCTCTATCCCACATATTTCCAGATTTTAATGAGATCTCATAATTTTTCGGTACCAAAACCACTTCTGGGGTTGCTTCTTTGGAAATATGAAGTTGTTGATATGTGTTATTTTTAACTTCTTCTTGAGCATTATTTTGAATATTTTTCAATTCCCTTTTCTTTCGAGGAACAATATCTTTTGCACCAATAGGTCTACCACGCTTCTGGCGTATGTTAGATTCATTGGCTACTGTACCTACCGAAAATCTTTTAGGGATAATCAATCTTGCAGGTACATTGGCAGCCGAAATATGAGATTTAGTGACCTTTTGGGTATCTATGAAGATATCTGGTAATTGATTTGCAGCATTCTGCAAATTTATTATTCTTTGAACTTCAAGTTCACATTGGTTTGTGCGTGTATCATACCTGGACAAGGTTGGAGTGTTCCAACTAATTTTTTGTGCTTTTGGCCCTTTACTTTTATCTTCCCCTAACTGAAGAAAAACTGATTTATCAAATTGACAATCTAAAAATCATGCTCTAAAAAGGTCACCAGTTAAAGGTTCTAGATACCTAATGATAGAAGGAGAATCAAAACCAACATATATACCAAGACGTCATTGGGGACCCATTTTAGTTCGTTGAGAAGGGGCAATAGGAACATAAACAACACAACTAAAAATTCTAAGATGAGATATATTAGGTTGTTGATAAAAAACAAGTTGCAAAGGTGAAAATTTATGATATATGGATGGTCTTATAAGAACTAAAGATGCAGTATGAACAATTGCATGTCCCCAAGCAGATGCAGGAAGTTGTGACTTCATAAGCATAGGTCTAGCAATAAATTGTAATCGCTTAATAAAAGATTCAGCTAAACCATTTTGAGTATGAACATGTACAACAAAATGCTCGACACTAATCCCAATTGACATGCAAAAATCATAAAATGCTTTTGAAGAAAACTCACATGCATTATCTAAACGAACTGTCTTGATAGGATGATCAGGAAAACTAGACATTAACTTTATAATTTGAGCAAGAAGTTTAGCAAAAGCAATATTACGAGTAAAAAGTAAACATACATGTGACCATCGAGTTGAGGCATCAATCAAAATCATGAAATATCAAAATGGTCCACAAGGGGATGAATTGGGCCACAAATATCTCCATGTATCCGTTGAAGGAAAATAGGAGACTCCTAATGCAATTTGGATGGCGAAGGTCTTACAATCAATTTACCTTGTGCACAAGAACTACAAGAAAAATCATTAGATAAAAGAATTTTCTGATCCTTTAATCCATGTCCGTTTGTATTTTCGATAATACGTCGCATCATGGTTGAGCCTGGATGACCAAGACGATCATGCCAAAGTATAAAATTTTTAGGATCTGAGCACTTCCGGTGCATATAATTAGATTCAATCATCTTTATTTTGGTAAAATATAATCCAATTGCAAAACTTGGAAACTTCTCTAATATGAACTTCTGGTTCAATTTCATAGAAGTTATATATAAATATTCAACAGTTCCTTCATTTGTAGTTTCAATATGATAACCATTGTGACGTATATCTTTAAAACTTAGTAGATTTCTTCGGGATCTACTAGAATATAACACACCATCAATGTATAATGGTGTTCCATTTGGGAACATAAGATAGACTCTGCCAGAGCCTTCAACTACATTTGTTGAACCAAATATTGTATTAACATTAATTTCAGCTAATGTTAATTGTAAGAAATAATTTTTGTTACGAAGAATTGTGTGAGTTGTGCCACTGTCCACTAAACATATGTCGTCCTCCATAATATCAATTTTATATGATTATCTAGTAACAAAAAAAACATTTATTTAATAACAAGAAAAATGATAACAAATAAGAAATGCTTTAAGAATTACTTATTAAAATAATAGACTTTTATTGAAATTGTAAAATTGAATAACAAGATAAACTTATTTTAATAATTGACATTTCCATCGCCAATTAAATGATCAATTCTACCACTATCATCCTCAAAAAAATCAGAAACATCAAAATCAACATCTAAAGGAAATTTTTTATCATTAGCAGGATCAACAGGCTCGAAAAAATTTACTTCAACATTTTTTCTTTTCCTTTTAAAGATACCTTGTAAAGATCAACTAGATATTTGGGAGTGCGACATATACGAGACCAATGACCTTTAGTTCCACATCTAAAGCAAACATTGTCATTATTTTGCTTTTTCTTTTCAGTATTCTCCTCACTTTTGACCCATTTCTTGTTAATATCTTTGTTTTCAAAGTTTGAAGAAGAATTGGAACCATTTCTTCTTCCACGACCACGACCTCTTCTACCACGACCTCGTCCACGGCCTTGAGAAAATGCTACATTAACTTCAGGTAATGAGGATGAACCAGTTGGACGAGATTGGTGATTCTTCATTAAAAGCTCATTGTTTTGTTCAGCCACAAGTAAACAAGAGATTAGTTCGGAATATTTTTTGAATTTAGGCTCTCGATATTGCTGCTGCAGGAGCACATTCGAGGGATGAAAAGTTGAATATGTTTTTTCTAACATATCCTCATCAGTGATATTCTCTCCACATAATTTTAATTGAGAGCTAATCTTAAATAAGGCTGAATTGTATTCACTTACAGTTTTATAATCTTGTAAACATAAGTGTATCCATTCATATCGAGCTTTAGGAAGAATCACCGTTCTTTGGTGTTCATATCTCTTCTTTAAATTATTTCAAAGGACTAATGGGTCTTTAACAGTGAGATATTCAGTTTTCAATTCTTCGTGTAAATGGTGTCGAAGGAAAATCATTGCCTTAGCGCGATCTTGCAGGGATGCGGTATTTCCTTCTTTTATTGAATCTCCAAGATTCATAGCATTGAGGTGAATCTCAGCATCAAGTACCCATGAAAGATAATTTCTTCCAGAAATATCAAGGGCAATAAAATCAAGCTTCGCAAGGTTCGACATTGTAAATACACTACACTTAAAAAAAAATTAAAATTAGGCTATAAATAAATTGTCAAAAATTAATAAATAAAATTAAATCACACAAAATTAACAAACATGTGCAAAAAAAAATATGGGCTTATACGTACAGTAATAATATGCTTGACCCTTATTAAAATCAATATAAGTCGAACTATAATTTTAATTTCTATAGAATTCCTTTCCCTCAATTTTATAGGAATTAAATTAAATCCAATCTCATAACCAGATGAATTTTCGCATATCTATAATTATTTCTTAATTGCCTAATAGCGTAAAACTCAAAACTTGATAACCTTATTCCAAAACAAGCCAAGTACAGCGTAAGAATCCACATGCAAAAATTGAGATATGTACTTTCACTATACGTTGAATAAAATAATTCAATTCTTATTTTTATCAATACCGTTAAATCTTGTAAATTAAAATTCTTGATTCTTTCGAGTCGGATTGTCGTAAACCATCGATTTTCAATAATCGATAGAGGTTATCGTGTTGATAACGTGTTATAAACTAAAGACAGAAATAGTAGAATAGAGAATTTTCTCGTATTAATTGTGTATACTGAATAATCACAATAGGGTATTTATAGGCACAAAATAGAAGAGATGGACTTTTACTAAAATAGAAAGAATGATGAGTTTGATAGTTATCCAAATATCTCATAATTATCACAATATTAAAATTATTTTTATCGATGCATAAAAATTCAAC
>JBBPFJ010001358.1:0-13000 GCA_037975025.1 Excoecaria agallocha | reverse complement strand
GGGTGTTTGGTATCATTATAGGTTTTATTTTTTGTTTCCCGAAAGCCACAAGCTATCTATTACTTTTAGTTTTACTTTTTTTTTTTAACAAATGTTTATAAATTTTTACCCCAAACTCTAAATATCAAATAATTGCTATTTTTTCTCCTCCATCACTGCCTATTTTTGGGTCTGTCTTGCTTATATCTAAAGATCGAGTGAATATAATTAAGGAAAAAAAAATCTATTATCAAAAAGGATTTACAAATTTGAAATTTATGTCTCAAAATTGCACAACTGATTTATATAATACAAGCTCCAAAGGCAAAAAATATTTTAAGAAAATGATGATCGGAGAATAATAAACATATGAATAACAAGGAAGAAGGGGGAAAATAAACAAACAAACAAACCTCAAGAGGAGAGAAAGGAGAAGAAAAAAAATGGGAAAGATGAGAAAGTGTGAAAATAATAATCATAAAACCATCTTTCATGGTTTTTCACATGGGTGAGTATGGACCGGTTAATTGATTCATATGCAAAAAAATTAACCAATACATTTAATATCGAATTTTTAAAATCACTTACCATTAATTAGTCTGCTACATTCGGTTAACCATTCTATTGGTTTCGATTTTTCGATTTGATTAACTAATATTTTTTTATTAACCATTAAATTTATAACATAAAATTATAAAAAAATTACATAAAGTTCAATTTAATTTCAAATGTACAAAGTAATTCAAAATAAAAATTATAAAACAAATATAATTTACCAGTCAAAATTCATGTTTTATAAATTAATAGCTAATATTATGTTTTATAAATTAATAGCTAATATTATAAAATATATTTGATATTTGTTGAAAATTAATATGCTCGATGTTAAGTCAAATAAAATTTGGATAATATTAAATATTATAACATAAACTCTAAAATATAAAAAAAAAATACAATTAAATGCTATTAAGTAAAATATGAACATCAATATATGATAAAAATATATATATAAGTTAATCGGATATTAAATATAAATATTATTATATTATTAAAGAGAACGATATAATATGAATTTAATTTAAAGTATTATATATAAATTTTATAGGAAAATATTAAAAAATTAAGGTATAAAGATAAAATTATATTTTAAAATATTATTTTATATAAATTTTTGAGAGATAAAAAAAAATTAAGATATAAAAATAATATATATATATATATATATATATATATATATATATATATATAAAGGTTAACCATGTACTAACGGTTAACCGGTATTTAGAAATTTAAATCGTAATAAAAAAATCTAAAATGTAAAAATTAAAAACCGTAAACGAATCAATCTAATCGGTTAACTGTAAAAATCAATTCGATTTCGGACCGATTTTGGGGTTAACCATATTTCCGATTTTTTTTGCTCACCCTTATTTTTTCAGAAAGTGTTCTTTGTTTCTAAGAATGTGTTGTGATAAGTAGTGAAAAGAAAAACAAAAGCAATTTAAAACAAATAAGTTTGTTCTTAATAACAAAACAGAAAAACCAAAATAAGACCAAAGTAATTCTGCTCCTTCCTCTTTTCTTTTTAATAGCATTTACTGCAGTATATGGATTAATTTGATATTAAGTTTTCCTTCAGTCATAGGTACCCAATTATTTGTTTTTAACTCTAGGAGTATTATAGCAATACCATTTTTACATAGCAATAACATTGAAATTTTGCATTTGCTTTCCAAGTAAATCTAACTTCTGAAGTTGATGCATAGTATAACAAAGATATTACAAATTCAATCCACATTTGCAATATATTTATGTAGTTTTCACCAATTATTAAAGCTAATAGATCTTTTTTTTTTTGGCCTAGATAAGTATCAGGAGATAGAATAAACCCTGACATTGCATTAAATGCATCATAAAAGGCCATTACTTTGAGAGTTCAGATTAACAATTGATCCCTACCAAACCCCTCCCCCACTGTCTCCCTGCTGCTGCTGCTACCAAAAGATGGGGGTTTGTGGAAACAATGAACCATAACTTTAACATGCTTACAGCAAAATAAACCAAGCAGGTAAAGACTGAAAATTGCACTGTTTACATAATTATTACCTGGCATCAAATCACTTGTTGGAAACATGTGCTGCAGCATCTCCTCTCTTTCTACCAGAAAGTCCTCAGCCGAAAGAGAAGCACTAATTCCAGTCTCCTCAACAAAAACACGAGCTGCCTCTATTGCTTTCTTCCCCATCATTTTTGCCTTGAGCGACCAATCAAAAGTTTTATTATATCTAGCAAGTATTTTTTCCTGGACTTCAGTATAGAATTTTTCCGTATCTGGCACATAAAGCAGTAGAAATCTCATTAGATGATAGTTTAATTCCTAATGAACAGATGTACGAGGACAAGGAAGTCAGCCTCATTAACTATTACTAAGTTCAAAACACTGAAATTGTGAATCTGGGAAATGTGGGATTGAATAATTGTGGCCAGAGCAGAATTTACATCAAAAGAGATGCCACCCTCACACTCGGTGATTCAGTGGGTGGGACAACTTCGCACAATGCGACAAATTGATGTAACCCAAACATCTTATTCCGTCCCATTCATGAGTTAATCTACACTTATAAGATGCTACAATAACCTTCATACTCAAACTACAACATAGTCAAAATAATAAATTCAGGACTAATACTGCTATCAGTATGAATTGCATTGTAATAGTATACTGCTAAAAATTACCATGAAGGCATGAAATTTTTCTGTGCAATGCCACACGTACTGCAGAAAGTAAATCTAAAGACCTCAATTCAACTTTGTTTTTGGAATTTCCAACACTATTCTCTCATCGGACTGAGATGTACAAACCTGCCCACCTTTTATTGTTATTTATTTTCCACATTTTAACATTTCAAAAATTCATCTTTTCAAGAGCATAAAACATATGCATTATGTCCTAAAAAGCTAGTCTATATAAAACAATCTCCTAAAAGCTAGTCTGTATAAACAATCTCCCAATCTATTATGGTCAATATTGGACAAATAGTACCAAAAAACCTGCAAGATTTAGAGTAATTTAAAAGTTTTGGTCCTCCTCTCTCAAATCCTAATTTAAATTTTCAGTTTTCATAAACATCAATCTACTTCAAGATTAACAATAAAAGAAGTCAAATGCAGTGAAGTTTTTGATAAAAAACAGGTCGATTTGACCATTCAGACATATTTTAGGAGGCCATTTTTCACTTTATTTTGATAGCCATAAGATATTACAAATTTGATACAGGGCTTATGTGCATGCATCATTAATCAAAGTCTGTGTCAGGTATCCAAGCGCAGGGGATGGCGTAGATGCTATAATCTAAAATTTGCAAAGTGAAAAACGAGACTGTGGGGCTAAAAGATATGCAGATCTGTCAACAGTACTCTTCAAATTTCTGGAAATTGACTCACCAATTGTTGTCAGAAGAAGAAAAAGTTTGCAATACCTAATGAGACCTTGAGCTGGGCCATTTCGCTTTTAACATGGGTATTCAACGAAAGACTAGGCAAGTGCGGGTTTGAACCTCTCATTCATAGACTAATGAGGGTGTCCTAAATCTGACACCTGAAGAATCAGTTTTTTAAACTAAAAAGGGAGGTCGAGGATGATAAACCTTTGAGACCCTACAAAGAATACGGCTTTTATTCTATGCTGAAATTAGTAAATTGAAAATAAACGAAAGAGGCATTTGGAAGCAGAAAAAGGAACATCAACAAAATCAATAATCTTGCACCTAATTCTTAACAAGAATTAAGCACTTCTAAATAAATGCAAATCAGCCAAATTCAAATTGCAGATCACATGCCATGTTGCATCCCAATCTGCTTTAAATGATCTTAACCCCATAAGAATGTTAAGCCAATTATTCCTACTCAAGTAATAAAATGAAAGTCCATTAACTCTACAGTATTATACATTATACAAATAGAGCAGTAAAAATGCCAATAAAACCCTAAAAAGATTTATGACGAAAAACACAGAAATGCATGGAACTCTATAAAATCAAACGGCTGAACGCTTGAAAATCGACATAAATACGAACAACAATAGATGAATTATGAAAATGTGGGATAAATTTACCGAGTAAGAGGCCATCCATGTCAAAGATGACGTGAGTAATGGGTGCTTTCACTAAGGAATTGGCCATTGTAATACAGTAAGTGCGGTTGTGGAGGTTTTGTGTGAAGCTGTTGAAGGATCTGAAATGAAGGGTTTGTTGAAGTATTGAGCAGTAATTTATTGCAAATAAGGTTGCGTAAATGGTCGGTTTAATTCGGTTTTGGACCGAATGGAATAGACCAAAAATTAAATTTTATAAATTAAAAGAATCAAATTGAAAATTAAACTTTTAGAGCCACAAAAACCGAATAAATCAAATTAATTTCGGTCGATTCGGTTCAATCGATTTTGGATTAATATAGGCTTGCTTTTTATTGGACTTTTAATTTATATTCAATAAAATAAATTCATTTAAAATAATTAAAATTAAAATAATATACATAAAAATCTTACAATTGAATGGAGTGAGTAATTATATGCAAACATTCGTTAACCATTTTCATTAATCAAATAAAAGATATAATGTGCATAAAATTTGCTTGGATTTTAGTCTATTGTTTTTTAAAAAAAATATTTTAATACGAATTGACAAATCAAGTTATATACTTTGAACTTCAATATATGTTTACAATGTCAAAATATGTCTAGTTTTTTAGTTGATAAAAATTTATTTCATTTATCCTATCAAATTGTTGCTTATTACATAAATTATAAATATTAAGGTAATTATTGGTTTTGCTAAATTTTATATAAAATTATATTGAATAAACTAAAATGCACCCTCTTAATTTAAGTTATCATAGTAATTTGTGTAAAAAAACATTAATTATGCATTAAATGAGAATAAAATTTGAAATTATGCATTAAATATTGTCCTGAATTTGTTAAAGTGACAATTTGGTGAGACAATTTTTTTTTTTTTTGTAAAAGTGACAATTTGGTGGAATATACCAATCAATTAAAATTTGCAAATGATTAACGCAACCAAATATTAATTATTTCCATAATAAAATTTCAAATTTCATAATTCTTAAAAATTTTAGTTATTAATTAGTTATTTTTTTTTCACAAGGGAGATACATATATACTTTATTACAATCCTAATTAAACGTTTTTAGGAGAAAAAATTGAGACCTCATGTATTTTTAATTAAGCTGGCAAAATGGACTATCTAATTATCCGAATTTCTAATCTGAGCCTTATAGGAATATGATTAAAAAAATAATAACCAGATGAATTGTTTAAAGAATTTAAAGAAAAGTTAAAGTTTGGAATGTAAGAATGCATGATGTTTTAATGCATTAAAGGTCAGAATGACATGGTTCTTTGCTTATGAATAAAATTTAAAACTATACTTGGTGATTGATTAATTAATTAATTAAAAGAATTAGGATAAGTTGTGAATTATATTTTTGTAGAGTAAAAAAAAATATTAAAACAAAACTTTTAAAGTAAAAAAAAATTGAGAAAACAAAAAAAAATATTAAAGTAAAAAAAATTAGTGAATTAAATTTTTGTAGAGTAAAAGAATATTAAAAAACTTTTAAAGTAAAAAAATTGAAAAAATAAAAAACAAAAAAGATTAAAGTAAAAAAATTAGTGAATTAGATTTTTGTAGATTAAAAATATATTAAAATAAAACTTTTAAAGTTAAAAAAATGATAAAAAAAAATTAAAGTAAAAAAGATAGAAAACTACATATTTACCTTTACTGGGATTTCAATACAAGACCTGTAAGTTTCTTTAATGTGTTCCATGTCACCCATCCAAATTGTATTTCCTCAAATTTCAATATATATATATATATATATATATATATATATATAAACATTGATTGGTTTGGTTCCTTCGATTTTTCAATTTCAAAAATCGAATCGATAAAATCGATTTTTTATTTCGGTTTAAAATCGAACCGAAAATTGAAAAATCAAATCAAACATAATAAAATTCATTCGGTTCAATTTGCTTTTTGGTTTCAATTCGGTTCTGCACACCCCTAATTGCAAACATTCAACACTCTGTTTGGCTAAGCAAAAAAATGAGCAACAAGGAAAAACATGAAGGACGGAATTAGACACATAGGTCTTGTTTGCTGCCTTAATTTTTATTGGACGAAGGAAGGGAATGTCAAAAATTATCCATTTATCCTTCTATTTGTTCAAAGGGAAAATATTAGGCTAAAAGGGTCGATTTTGTCCACAAAATATTGAAAACGCTACTCCGTCCATTTTTCTTTATCTGTCACTTTTAGTAAAATTCAAATTTTATTTATCTATTATTTTTAGATATTCAATATAATTTAATTTACTTTTTCAATTTATTTTTCTTTTTCAATAAAATCAGAACCAATGAGATTTGATAATTTAATACTAAATTTAAATCTATTTATTATTTCTTAATCCTAGTGAAAATAATAAAATTAACAGAAAAAACAGAGGGAGTATTTTTTTTTTTACGAACGAAAGATAAGACTTACTGTAGTAGTAGAACTCAACAGGCAATTGCTAACTGTCAAGCCCACTACCCACGCTTATAACTCACACACCACGATGGAAGACACACACCAAACTGAGGTCAATTATTTTTTTTTTTTTATGAATGAAAGATAAGACTTACTGTAGTAACAGGACTCAACAAACAATTGCTGACTATCAAATTCACTACCCACACTTATAATTCACACACCTTTTTTCACAATCATTCAATGTGGGATCCCGAAGGACCAATATTGAAAATGATATGAATTATCTTTGAAGCAAATTTATGGTTTAATTACTACAAATAGTTGCATGTTCACCCTTGAATATATATTTGAATCAAAATTATTCTTACAATTAAGTATTTAACCCAAATTTATCACTGAAAATAATAAAATTCTAGGTAAGTAAATGAAAATATACATAATAGATTGATTTAAGTCACATAACTTTACTATAGATGCATTGTAATTAATATTATTTTTTAATTCTAAAGAAAAGAATTAAAATTTTTGACAGTAAATTTGTCAAAATAATTATACTCTAGGTAAACAAATAGAAAATACTTTGATTGTAAGAAATTTTAATAGTTTTTACAGAGTTAAAATTTGATATTAATCTACAATGCACATATGACAAGTTTATATGAATTCAATCAGTCTATCATGAATATTTCCATTTATTTACCTAAATTCATTTTATATTTAGTGGTAAATTTGAAACAATTATGTAATACAAATGAAAATTTTGGCCAAAAACATACTTAAGGATAAATCCATACTATTTTCAACACTTTAGAGAAAAATTGATCCAAAAAATACTTAAGGGATAAATTTATACTTCAAAATATTAAACTTTTTTAAAAAAAAAAAAACAAAATCATGAAATAATATTAAACTTTAATTTTGTTTAGTTAAATAAAAAAATTTATCAGATCAGTTAAAAAATTTAAAAATCTAATTTTTTTTTATCAAATGTGAATGAATTTTAAAACTATACTTGTATATATATATATATATATTCTCATGGGGTTTTCTGTAGAGTTTTCTCCCTCGCCTAATTTAGGCTTTCCTAATTAAATGTACCTTTTCTTCTTACATGGATTTGCTATGTGGAATGGTGTTGATTCCGTTTGTTTTTTTTTTCTTTATTGTGAAAGAGTTTGAGTCACTATGGAAAAGATTCTCTTTATGCAAAGAAGCAAACGACATGATTAAGTTTGATGCTAGTAACGACAAAAGGGGTTGTAAAATATCCATCTGAGGTATAGTTGAACCTTTGTGCTTTTTCAATATGTAACTACGACTCACCTCTTGATAGGAGAAATAAGGAGGCAATTAATGTAATTTCAAAGAATTTAGGTGTTATAGAGGTTAAGAAGGTGGTTGTAGAATCAGTTAGGAAGTCTGCCAGGGTTCAAACTTTGGTTGATGTAATAGTAGCTTTAAGGCGAGGGATGAAAATAAAGATGGTAAGATTGTCTAGGTTTAATTTCAATATGGAAGGTTACGAAATTTTTATTACTGGTCTGGACTCCTAAGACATATATATGATGAATGTGAGTTGATGCCAGAAGATGGAGCAGTGGAGGAATGACTTTTTGATAAGAAATTGCATGCAACACATGCAAGAATTCAAAATATTTCAAAGTTTGCTTATAATCACGCTAATAAAGACAAAGAAATAACATGTACAAAAAATGTGAACCCTCTTATTAAGACGCAATTATAGTTTGAAGATAATGATAACGGGCAATGCTTGCAGGGACATCTATTGATGTGATAAGGAAAGGTATTTCTATAGAGTTAAATATGGAGAAGGTCAACAAAAGGAATAGTAAAGAAGAGAATCCTTTGTTGGTTCCAATGTCACGAAAAAATGCTTGTAGCACTGAGAGTCAAAGACTTTTAATGAGCAGATATGAAAATCAAATTAAGGTTTTGTCTAGTTCAAAATTTGAGTTAGATATCATTCTTACTAAAAGTATTTAAGTGAAGACGGTGAGAAAGGGTATCAATTGACACAGGAATGTAAATCTTTAAAGGTGATACAAAGTGGTAAAGAAAATCAGACTTTTGTGGGTAATTTAAGGAATAAAGGGAATATTTGAACACTACATGAGATGATGTTATGCAATATAGCATAGTTATTTAGGCTAGTTATGTTTCATCTTTTTAGGTTTTATCCATATGTTTGGTTAATTTTGTTATATGATAGTTTAACTTTTTGTTTCCTTTATATTTGTAGGCTTTTTGTTCAATTGTGTGTTTTGAAGTGTAAATGGAAGTTTTGGTTTAAATAAATGAAGGTTAAAGAACAAAAGGAAGGATTGTAGCTATGTTGGCTCATTCCTACTGTGATGACTCATTACAGAGCCTTCTTATGTCAACCCGCACCCTATTGTGCTAAGTCCTAATAAAAGAGTAGCCATGCTGACTCGTTCCCACTCTGTTGACTCATTACAGAGGCACCTTGTGCCGACTTAGCCTAACTGGCACTAGTGTGTCGAGTCGTCACCATGGCTAACCGCACAACCCTTCATATGCCTTTTCATATTTACACTTTCTTTCGAAAAAGCTCCAATTGAGACCCTTTGAGCCTTATAAATATAGGCAATTGACCTTAGTTTAGGTAAGAGAAAACTATCAAATAACTAACTATACAATTCAAAAAGGATTATGAGGAAAAAGAAAACTCTAAGGAAGAAGAGGGATTCAAAAAGGTCATTTAATTACCAAGTATTTTTCTGAAGAAGTATTGAGGAGTCATCAATCATTTTTCCTTCTCTTTCTCTTTAGTTATTTGCTCGATAAAATATAGATGAAGAGATTTGGAATGAAAGCAGGAAGGTTTTTTCTTATATTTCTGTTCTGCAAATACTACATATTTATACAGGGATGATAAGAGCTAATTTAGAAAATAAGCTAAAAACTAGGCTAAATCTAAGGCACCTAATAACCTTCCTATATAAGATATACAACTCATGCAGTACCACATATTCCTATATAGAAAATATATAGCTCACGTCAACACTCCCCCTCAAGTTGGTGCGAAGATATCTCCGATGCCCAACTTATCTAGTGAGTTGTGGAAACTTTTGCTTGAAACAGCTTTCATCAACATATCAGCAAGCTGGTTTTCTAATCTAACAAAAGGAAACTTAATGATTCTTGCCTCAAGGTTTTGTTTAATGAAATGCCTATCCACCTCAATATGCTTTGTACAGTCATGTTGGACTAGATTTTGAGCAATTGCAATCGCTGCTTTATTGTCACAGAACAATCTCATTTCAGAGGTAAGGTCAAATTTGATTTCACTTAATAGCCTTTTGAGCCAAAGCAACTCATACAATTCCTTACATATCCCTTTAAACTCTGCTTTAGCACTAGACAAAGCCACCATTTTTTGCTTTTTGCTTCTCTAAGTAACTAGATTTTCACCCACAAATGTGAAATATCCAGAGGTTGATCTCGTGTCTAACATGTCTCTTGTCCAATCTGCGTCAGTGTACCCATCAACATTAAGGTGGTTATTGTTAGAAAACAACAGCCCTCTTTCTGGTGCAAATTTTAAGTAGCGAAGAATTCGAACTACTATCCCTATATGATCTTCACTAGGATTGTGCATGAATTGGCTCACTATACCGACTGCATATGTGATATCTGGTCGAGTATGAGATAAATAAATAAGCTTTTCCACCAGACGTTGGTATCTCTCTATATTCGTCAGTACTTGATCTGGATATTATCTAAGATTGAGGTTCTGAACAATCGGTGTCTCCGTTGGTCTACAATCCATCATCCCTACTTCAGCCAATAAATCTAATACATATTTCCTCTGGGAGAGAAATATTCCTTGTCTTGACTTGGTTACTTCTATTCCCAAAAAATATTTGAACCATCCTAGATTCTTCATTTGTAGCTTAGAGATTTCTTCTTCTTCATCTCCTGTAATTATCATGTCATCTACGTATATTATGAGAGCTGTTACCTTCTCTTACCATTGCTTTAATAAAAGAGTATGATCGGAGTTACTTTGACAACACCCATATTTTCTTATTGCTAGGCTAAAGCAACCAAACCATACACGAGGTGATTGCTTTAGTCCATATAAGGCTTGTCTTAACTTACACACATTCTCATTGTGAGGAGTCATGGTGTAACCCGGTGGAATATCCATGTAAACTTTCTCTTCAAGATCTCCATGTAGGAAAGCATTTTTTACATCAAATTGATGTAGAGGCCAATCAAGATTTGCTGCTAGAGATATTAATACTCTAACAGTATTAAGCTTTGCTATTGGAGAAAAGGTCTCTTGATAGTCAACACCATATGTTTGAGTGTATCCCTTTGCTACCAATCTTGCTTTATATCTTTCAATGTTCCCATCAGCCTTATACTTGATAGAGAATACCCATTTGCATCCAACCATTTTCTTCCCCTTTGGTAACCGTACAAGGTCCCATGTCTAGTTCTTATGTAGTGCTTCCATCTCATATTTGATTGCTTGAAGCCATTTCGGATCTGTTAATACATCTTGAACTCCACAAGGTATGTGGTGAGTTGATAGATTGTGTACAAAACCTTTAAGAGCATTAGACAACCTTTTTGTTGTTACATAATTGGCAATAGGGTATCTTGATTGCCTCCTTTCAATGTCTAGAGAATAACGATCTAGGGGTTTTCCTCTATTATACTTGAAAGGTAAGTGATAACCAGCAGGAGTATCTAAAAAAACACTAGAGTGTGAGTGTGATATATGTGGGCTTACCTCATGGATATTCTCAGGAAGATTCTCATTATCAGGTACATGAATATGAGAAAAAGGGGTTTGTTTACTACTTGATTTAGATTTGTACTCCATAATTTCTTGAATATTAGCTCTTTCTTTTGTACTTGCAACTGATACAATTTCTTGGATGACTTCATCCTTAACAACTTCATCCTCAACAACCACATCTCTACCCTTACTCTTTTCTTCATTTCCAATTCCTTTATATTTTGAACATTCCCACCAATCTTGTTCTTCCTATATCTCCCCCTAAAGATGAGAATTTGATATTGGCAAGGAGTAAAAATTCTCAGATTCTAAGAAAGTGACATCCATGGTGATATAGGTATGCCTGGTGGTAGGGTCATAACAATGGTAGCCCTTCTTTGTTGTACCATAACCCAAGAAGACACATCAAATAGCACAGAGATCAATTATAGATCTTTGATCTTTGTGTAGATGGACAAATAAAACACATCCAAATACATATGGAGTTAGAAGCAATACAGACAGTAAGGGCATATGATTAGCTAAAGTTTGCAATGGGGTTTTAAACTCTAGAACTCTTGAAGGCATCCGATTTAGTAAGTAGACTGCAATTACAACAGCATCATCCCAATGTCGATTTGGTACCCTTGATCCAATTAAAAGTGCGCGTCTAGTTTCAAGTATGTGTCAATTCTTTCGCTCTGCTACTCTATTTTGTTGAGGCGTACACATACAAAAGGTTTCATAAAGTAGTCCATGTGATTGAAAGTAGGTCTAAAACTCTTGATTTATATATTCTCTTCCATTATCAGATCAAAGAATCTGAATTTTGGTAGAGAATTGATTCTTAACCATTGCATGAAAAGAGCGAAACAGACCAAAGACCTCATTCTTATGTTACAGCAAATACAACCAGGTCATATGAGTGCAATCATCCACAAAAGTTACAAACCAACGTATACCTGAGCTAGATGTAATAGGAGAGGGTCCTCATACATCTGAGTGAATTAAAGCAAAAGGAACATCACTTTTATTTGAACTAACAGGGAACGGTACATGGTGACTTTTAGCCAAAATGCAAGTATCACATTTAAAGTCTGAATAATTCAAATCTGAAAAAAAAAATGAGGAAACAAGTGTTTCATATGACCAAATGAAGGGTGACCCAATCGTTAATGCCATAGCCAAATTTGTTTTTCCTTGGTAATAATGAGTGATTAACATTATTGACTATTGTTGAGTTGAAATCATCCATGTAGTATAACCCTTCTTTCTTAGTACCATGCCTAATGATATTCTTCATGAGAATGTCCTGAAATAAGCAAAAAGAGGGATACATTAGAGCTACACAATTCAGTTCTTCTGTTACTTGCCCTACTAATAGTAATTTATTTGAAAGAGAAAGCACAATTATTGTGTTTGGTAAAGAGAGGGAAGGAGTTAAAGTCACTTTTTTAGCTCCAGTAACTGGATATGTAATTCCATTAGCATTTACTATATTACTTCGTCTTGATCTTGTGATTTCCACGAAATCATTTTGACAAAAAGTCATATGGTTCGTCACACCTGAATACACTATCCAACCATCATAGTCATGTTTATTTGATACACGAAAAGCATAGTTGCCGTTACCTTGTTTGCTAAGATTGTTTGAGTCACCTATTGGTAGAAGAGATAAGTGTGGGTCAGCTTC
>JBBPFJ010001357.1:0-13019 GCA_037975025.1 Excoecaria agallocha | reverse complement strand
GAAGGAGATTCAGTTGTAGGCACCTTTCCCGACGGAATATTTTTCGTCAGTAAAATTACCGACGGAAATTATTGATCGTCGCTAATTTCGTTGGGAGATACAGACCAAAAACTATCGTCATTTGCTATATTTACCGATGGAATTGGTTTTTGTCATTAAAATTACCGATGAAATTATATTTTCCGTCGGTAATTTTATCGACGAAAATAATTATTTCGTAGGCAAATTTCCGACGGAATGATAAATTTCGTAGGCAAATATAACGACGGTAAGTATATTTCCATCGATAAATATGCATTATGCTAAAAAAATTTGTGACGGAATTATCCATCACTAAAAATATTATATATTTTTACAACTATTTAATAATTAGAGGGGGGCAATGGTTTACAATCTTCAGTCTTGACCTATCTATTAAATTTGTTGCATAGCTATTGGGAAGGCCAAGAAAAAATATAAAATGATCAAAAGATAACAGCATGGATAGTTCAATTGCAAATGCAAAGTACTGTGCTATACCCTTTACTAATTAAAGATATCTAAGAATCAGAAAAAGATATTCTTCCATCTCAAAATTAATGCCTCACAGATTCTCATGCTGTATGTAAAATTAAATCTCAAATGCATAGCAATTATTTTCTATGTACTTACAGGCGAATATATATAATTACCAGCCCAAATTAAAATATACTCAAATCAAAGAATCAAAATGTCATTGCTTTACTATTCAATCAAGGTAAAAGCAGCAATGCTTATTTTTCATAATAATCCCTTTGTTATTTGGGTTACTATCTATTGATCGTGTTCATCTGATTTCTTAAGAATGATAGTAAAAAAAATTTCCAACATCCAAAGCAGTGAAGTATTATATGTGACATCAGATGTTGCAATCCTAATCATCTATCTATACCAAAACACCATGTTATTTTAAGTTTACTTGAAAATGGTTTAAAAAATTAAATGTAAATTTGTTGATCATTGAGAAATTAAATAAGAGTAGGATATAAATAGCAAACAGAATAAAAATGAAAGTACTAGTTTGGGACGGAGGGTGTATGTTTTTTGACAATAGATACAACTGAATTAGGTTTATGTGCATCCATATCAGTTTTATCTTACTATTAATTGACTAAACTTTCTACCAATCCTTAACAATTCCAGAAATTAAAAGACTAGGATATGATTGAAAAATGAAATGACAAAGCTTTTATTCATTATTAATATTATTATTGGGTGTGGTTATCAGGCATTCACAAAAGGGTAATGAAGCAACCAACAAAAAGGAAAAACAATATAATCATACAAATAAATAGTTAAAAAAAGGCAGGAAACTGTACAAGCTCCAAGCACCTATTGATTAAGGTAAACAAGCAACCTCAGCAAAATTAAATTATGCATAGAAGCAGAGATAGTCAATTAGTGATTTTAAAAATAAATAAATAAACAAGGAAGATGTGCTTACATAATTTTCATCTCTGCAATTTTATAAAGGTTGAGAGAATTTGCTTTGGCGAGGTAACTAGAGTGGAGATAGTACTCTTTAGTGACAGACAGTGAAGGACCACCAAGATCCCCAAAACCTAGCAGTTTAGCACAATTTCATCCACTCTGGGCTTGAGTAGTTTTTTTCCCATTGCTCCTTGCGCCTCTGATCTAGATCCTTAATTAATGACATGAAAGCTGGATCCAAATATGAATCCAAGTATGACGAGTTTCTGCAAGGGTAACACTCAACTCACTTGGGCAATCAAAGTTTATTGAATACAGAGCAAAAGAAATTGAAGAATAATGATTGCCATGAAAAGTGACAGAAAATTCGCACAAGCACGATAAAACAACAGACTTTTACTGATCATATACCTTCACAACAGATTTACAGCTCAGTTAGCATTTTGAAACACTTCAGGCATACAAAATGTGCCAACATTTAGGCAAGGTGAAAATCACTTACACTGTAAAAATCAACAAATTCATGAGAACACATGCATTCCATTGAGTAGAGGAAAGTCAAACTTGTTTTGTCATCTAACTTTGGCACATGCATCCACGTATCTATACCACACAAAAAGTTGCATTCCTAATCATCTATAATCATCAATTTCAAAGGAAAATTATGCAGAAATATTATCTATGACATTGAAAAGTAATCCAAGGTTCAAGCAATCAACAAATAAAGAAAAACAAAAACTAGTGAAGTATTGTGAAGAACAGGAAAATTAACTTTATAATTATTCAAATACAACAATTGTACATAAGGTACTCAAACATATACTTTAAACTTCAGAACCAGTAAAGCAAACAATACTTGCCAAGAATTGATGCAAAGTACATTAGCATAATTCTGTATCCATTCTTCTAAATTTGAATTATCTTTGCATCTACTATGCCCAATGCCCTTGAAATTCCACGTACCAGCACCTAAAGCATATAGCTCAGGATTAACTTGTCCAATGATAAAAAGAAGAAGGAGAAAAAAATGTTGATCATGGAATTACCGTTGCAACAACAAGTAGGAATGGGTGAATCCCAGTAGAATTGGAATAAAAGTTCTTTCCAAAAAGGAAAAATGATAGATATATGACCCAAAATAGGGGATTTTTTGATTTTAGAAACAACAAAAAAATACTAATACAAGCAGAATGCTTCCAACAATTACTATTTCATATATTGAAGTATCAAGTTCAGATGGAAGGGGATATGATGGCTGCTTAAAACTCATGGCAAAGATTGATGTCTCCACTTGCACAATGTAAATCAAGTTTCCATCACTGGAAAAAAGTTTTTGAAAGAAAGGGAGAAACAAACAAATTAATTTTCTACAAGGTAAGATATAAATCACACCTCTTTAGCGGTCCCTCCTCCATGATCACCATTCAAGTTTTGTCCATGGTCACCCATCACAAGAAGAAGAGTATTTTCATGTAAGCCACCTAAGCCAGACTGATTCTCCAAATTTTTGATCACTTTCTAAAGCAAAATGTACAGCCATATTAAAAGCATACATTTATAAAGGCTGCATAAGGCAGGCGTACCACCTTCTTTAATGGCAGATTACTTATGCCAAATCTAGCCCCTGGCTATCACAGAGTGCAAAATACCAGATACGAAAATGGGTGCACTTTTGGATATCATAATACTTGCAGGATTAGCAAATGGCAACTCTAATGGACAAACATTAAGAACACACGCTTCTTACACTTTTGCAGCTTTCAGCTCCTTAACTGCTGGCCCTCAATTTTTAGCATTGAATACCAAGTCAAAATTTTCAAGATTTAAACCTAGTCTTAGATTAGCCAAAAAATAATGTCCCTTTTATGAAATAATTAATATTGCTATCATCAAATGGCTAGTTTAATCATTCCATAATAGGTTAAGTTCACAAATTTTCAACCTTCACCTAGCATAGATCAAATATTTTTTTAAATGATAAAATAAGCATTCGTTTCTCATCATGGACTAAATTTGGAAAAGGAAAAATAATGATCAGAATCAGGTTTCTGCTACATAGACCCTGACATGCCTTCTTTTGTAACAATCATAGTGAAAAAGCAGCATATAAGGATGTAGTAACTTAAATTCTTCCTGAAGATGGAATTGGATAGGTTAAACAGGAAATAGATGTTCAATAGGTATTGAAGCATAAAAATTAAAGGGCATATATAACTTCTTGTTGTACGAAAATCACAAAGTCTTATAGCAATTTACAAGCAGCCATACTATGTTATGTGAACTGGAATATGCTATCCCAAAATTGATAGAAGCAAAATGCAAGATGAACACATAATGCAACTTCAATTTGAACAAAAAAGAAACTACCTCTAGAATGAGATTGTGCTGTTCCAACTTTTTTATCATTGGTGTGGAATCAATACCAAATATATGCCCTACGTGATCCTGTATCAAACATTTGATAAATTTTAAGTGATTTGGAGATGTAAATAGAATTTATTCCAATGTTAAGCCAAGATGTTGGAGCAAGCAATTCCAAACAAAATAATAATAATATAAAAGAATAAATAAATTAATGAAATAATCTACTTTGCATTTGCTGATTAAAAAAAATCAATTAAGACATTATTCTTATAATTCAGACAAGGAACCAGAGTCCTTCAGTTAGCTTTTGGAAAACCATCATAAATGAATCTTGAAAAAGGAAAAAACAATTACACACTAAGCACTTTGACACTAGCAACTATGAACGTTTATTAACAAATACAAGAAAAATAAAGCCTCAATCAAAAACAAAACTAAGTCCGAAATTTCATAAAAGCTATTATTCAACTTCTATATTTCCTTAAAGACAACTAAGCATGAAATACATTGATTTGTTTAATAATTACAAGATAAGTACATATAAAAAAATATGTACTAAAATCTTCTTCTACAAGATAAACCCATCCACAGAAATAATTTAACAACGGAATACAAACTTTCATTTATAAGCTACCTCAATCTTACCACACCAAGAAAATGTGCAATAAGAACATCCCAATCTTCTTCATACAAGGTTGGAAAAAGATGTTCAATGCATCCATTATCTACCTGGAACAATATAATTTACCAAAATCTACTGAGCATCAATCAGAATCAGAAAATGGAAACTAGTCAAAACACCATTAAGATAGCATACCGTGTGAAGATCTTTAACATTAAAAGATGGGTAAGGATACGATTTATTAAAATAATGAGGAAACAATTGAACCCATGTGTCATCTCCCATCATTAATACTCACTTCCCATTTATAACTAACTGCAAGAGGGACTCTCTCATTAGAACACATAGAAAAATAACATATGATATAACTCAGAAAATGTTCAAAATTAGAGTATTTATGTAACTAAAGCCATAAAGAGAAGGAAGAATTAAAAGAAAATCTGATGTATGAAGTTATCTTCAACTATTACGGGAGCACCAAAGCTATTTCCAACATCAATAAAAGTTGAAAATCCACCTGTTGTCAAGCCCTGAAAGTTACAAACTTGTTTGTTAATAAGATTCATGGGCACACACTTAGGAGACATCAAAAGATAGAAAGAGTAAGAAAAACACTAGTTTTCACAACAGATATACATTCAAACGTTTAAGACTAGTGGTAGGAGGATCAACAATAGCTTTGAAGATTTTAGAAGATCATCCTTCTTTAAATGCCAACTTCTGCAACATAGGGAGTCTGTCCATCCATGGCTTCTTCTCTAGGCAAGAATCCCTTGGTGAATATAAGTATACCCACTACAAGAATCGCCAATATCACCTAATAATACCATTTTCCCCACCTTCCCTCCATTGTTTCCTCCTAGTTTTGGGGAACGCCTGAGATAGCTAGACAGTCAAGCCCCAACTTCCCTTTATATGTCTCTCATACGTTGTCATTTTGGGGAACTTAAGCTCGACCCACGTTGTCGGTTCTGGGTAAGAGGTCATAAAACATCACAAGTTCAAGCTCACAATAACTTTTTTAACCAAAACTTTTAAATTTTCTTTTTTACTGGATCTCCTAGATTTATATAAATAAATTATTTTTCATTACAACCAGGATATATAAGAAAGTAGAGAAGAAATATCTTAATCTATATTAGAGTAAGAAAAGGAAAGCCAGTGCGGTTGAGAAATGAACATAAAGATCAGAATTTTAACTCTATAAAATAGAAATTACAAATAGAACCTCAGATGTGGTTTTGATATGGCTAACATAGGAAACGACACCAAGGGATAAGAGGTTAGCAACAAAAGGTTAAGCTTTATTAGCAAAGCAAATGGCTATATGCTGCAAAGCCATCTCGTTAGAAGTATGTTCTCTTAGCAACATCGATATCGTAAAGAGCGAGATTAGAAACAACCATTAAGCTTCATTAGCAAAGAAAATGGCTGACCGATTTCATCGGCAGCGCCAAGGATGGTGACCTTACAGTCAGGAATGGACTCGAAGGCATAGCCATAGCGGATGAGGTGGGAATAAGAGGTAGAGTGAGTTAGGGATTTGATGTATCTTAAGAGCGAGGATAATTTTAGCTTTATTTTGAGGTTATAAATATAGGCCTTATTGTATTTATCAATTGAACCTTTTCAACTATAAGATGGTATTACACATAGTACTATTTATTGATCTAATGGATAAGAAAAAATGAAAGGTTTCAAATTCCATTACGAGAAATTAAAGGATTAGGAATTGAGTTTTACCCAATTCAAGAGGTTTTTAAATGTAATGAAATAATTAAATTTTACACATAGTACTGTTTATAAATCATTATTAACTTAATCATAATCAAAATTTATATTATTATTTTTTAAAAAAACTAAAGTTGTTAAAAAAAATAAAATAGTTAAAGAAATTTATGTTAACATACTTAATTTGTCACTTTAATAATAATAATAATAATAATATTATTATTATTATTATTATTATTATTATTAATTAAATTTTTTATTATTTGTAAATATACTACAAAATTTTGAATAAAAATTAATTCTAATTAACATATTTTAAATTAATATGTTAACATACGTAATTTGTCACTTTAATTACCGACAAAACTGTTGTTCCGTAGGCAATTTACCTACGAAAATACAATTCTGTAGGGAAATTCCCTACGGAAATATAATTTCGTAGGGAATTTCCCTACGAAATTGTATTTCCATAGGTAAATTGCCTACAAAATTGTGGTTTCGTCGATAATTTACCTACGGAGGAAAATTTCGTAGGGAAATTCCCTACGAAAATATATTTCCGTAGGTAAATTACCAACATAAACAAATTTCGTCGGTAATTTACCTACGAAACAATAATTCCGTAAGCAATTTTCCTACGAAAATACGATTTCGTCGGTAATTTACCTACAGAAATAGGATTCCATCAATAACTTACCTACGAAAACTAATTTCGTCTGTAAATTTCGTGTGAAATTTTAGCCACAAAATATTTGCGCCAAATTTACAATGGTATTTTAAAATCCGTCGGTAAATTGGGCGGTAATATTTCCCTCCATTACTTACGACAAATTTATTATTCTGTCGTAATATATATACTTTCAGACACTTTTCCTTACGAAAAAGAATTTTTCGTCGGTAATTTCCTACGAAAAATATTTCGTCGGTAATTGAGAATTTTCTTGTAGTGACTCATATAAATTTGATTATGTATGTTCTATTAATGTAACCATTGTTCCCAAAATGCCCTTCATGGATCCCTATCCATCTTGGCATATTACTCTGGCCAAAGATTCTCTAAATAAGGCAATTATAAAATTATGAGAGATAAGTTTCCTTAATAAATCTAGGATGGTGAATCCTTTATCGATTACTTAACTATCTTCAAGTAGTTCATGATAT
The DNA here is from genome assembly GCA_037975025.1 of Excoecaria agallocha. Lineage (NCBI taxonomy): Eukaryota > Viridiplantae > Streptophyta > Magnoliopsida > Malpighiales > Euphorbiaceae > Excoecaria > Excoecaria agallocha. Next base: position 5,692 of record JBBPFJ010001357.1, on the reverse strand, counting down.
ACCCAACCTCCTAACTATGTTCACTCCTTGTTGGAAGTAATCAGTTATGGAGTCAAAGTATATCACTTGCTACTTAAGATAACCTTGGTGATCTCAAGTCTAAAGATACTTGCATAACCGCTATGAAGAAATTTCTCATTGACATAGATTTAATATCCATGTGAGGATTCTCTTTACAGGTCTCCAATGAACTTGTTTATCTAACAAACATTCATATGTTAGCTTTGATTATCTTTTATAATCACAGTTATGAGAACCACTACTTGAACCATTCAAGAAGCATAACATGTGCTAGTCTGTCTGAATTAACAATGTCCTATCTTGTTAATTTTATGACTAGGGATATTTAGATATTAACACATTTGCATGCAATAAACATCTCATATCATGAACACTTTCATGATTGTCTTTGCACTATGTTTATAATATCTAGGACTTCATTTATTAATTTAAGATTTACAAACTCATGTATTTAAATATAGCATTAATAAATGAATGATGCCTTTTATTAAGAATATGAATTCATACATATGAAATACATCCTTTTTACATGGGCTCTAGGGCATACTCTCTAACAATTGCTATATGATGCATGTAAATAAGAATGCCTGCATAAGCTGGGCTGAACATATGGTTAACTTATCAAGAGAAGCCTATGGCATATATGGAGACACACACTAGAGGAGGTTTAATTTCAAGGCAATGACAGCAGCGGCTCATATGACAAAGACTCCTTTCACCATTTCTAAGTGCTTAGAGGCCTCAGATGCTATATACAGTTTGTAAAAAGGGCAAATTATCCTTGGCTTGGACAAAATGGAGTGTTTCCCCCAAGATATTGCAAGAGAGTTTAGAAAAAAAACAAAGCATAAAAAACTAATGTAGATAGCAAGAGAAAGCTTGCTTGGAGACCAGGACCATTAAGGAAGATGTATATGGATCACCAGCCACCTTGCATTCCAAATGAGACCCTCTAACCACCTATAGTGTAGGCTAATACATTACATGTATACATTTTTGTATGCTTGTATGCATTTTTATACACCTTGCACACAATCTTTTTTGCATGTTTTTGTATGCATAACTTTGTAGGTAATGTGGAGGTTAGCTCCACTACCCTTGCCTTAATAGTTCACCTGAGACTTCATATGCGATAGCTTAGAGATTTGAGGATTTCTCATGTTGAAACAATGGCCACTATAATGCCGCTATTTTGCTAATTTTGGGAAATATTCCTAATTTGGTTTGTCTTACTAAGATTCTAACGTAATTTTCTTTTATAGTTTTGAGGATCATCACCTCCCAAGTGCATTTGAGATGTCTATAACTTCATCTTATTCTCGATTTCATGGCATATTTATATCTTAATTTATCTTGCCAAGTTATGCTTAAAGTTGTGACATAATTTCCTTTTAATTTATAGGGTTTGAGGATTATCACCTCCCTGATGCTTTCAAAAATATCCAAGGTGCTATCTTTTTCTCAAGAATGATTCAAGAACCATAACCTCCTTTATGCATCTAATATGATTGCCACAACATTGTCCCTTTTCTAAAAAATAGGAAGTACTCATAACTAAAGCAACCTATGCCTTAAGTTTAATTTATTTACTTGCCAAGATGTGTTTAGATTTTTGCATAATCATCTCTTATCAGTTTACTTTCAATTTGAAATTTTATTTCATACTGGTTATTCTCAACTGTGAATAGGTTTCATCTTAGCTTTAAAAATTTGTATTTCATTTGAGTATGAGCTAAACAGGGGATATGTATGCTTTATCTCTATCTACTAAATTTGATAAAAGCCTTTGCTATACCCTGTTTAGCAAATCACTTTGGGCCAATTTTTAAAAAAAATTTATTTGCAAATGATGGGATTGGGCAAAATTTAATAATAGCACTAGAATCTTTCTGATTAAACATTAAAGTGATCCTAGGGTGAGATAAAATATGGAAAATAATTTAGGCAGCCCTTCTTTGTATAGCGTACTAAATAAATTTCTCATACCCAAACTTCACATTCGTTTGTTAGCCCCTTGAGCTTTTATTCAAGCATGCTAAATGCTTGTTCATTTCATTGTTATGCACATTGAAATGACCCCTTTACCCAAAATGATTTTGGCTTCCTCTTAGGAAAATAGCCACTATGAAAAAGCAATTTGCATAATTTAAGAATGAGGGGAAATAAAATTTTACCTACCTTTTGTATGAATTTTATTCATAAGAAATTGCGATTTGTTAAATATAAGAAAAGAAAGAAATGTAAAAAATAAAAGAAAAAAGACAAGAAATGAAAAGAAAGAAAAAAATAAAAGAAAAAAATGAAAAGGAAAAAACGAAAAGAAAGAAGAGGGGAATGGGAAACCCTTAAAGTTGAGATCACAATAACAAGAATAAAAAAAATAAAAAATGAAAAGGAAAGGGAGAACTTGAGTTATTATCTCTCAAACAATACCTAATCAGTTATTCACCAAATTCACATGTGAAACGCATTGAGAGTGGAAAACGGGTAGAAAATAATCCTTTTGCCAAGAAACAAAACATAGTGGTCATGTTCCTTTAGCAACTTGACTCTTTCTTGTTAGCCATTCGCCTAAGCTTAATGTTAAAACCCATGTAATACCACTTGATTCTGGGTTCGATCTCATCTAATCTAATGGAGATGACCTTTTAGCAAGGTTTGGTACGTAAGAAGAGGCATATGGTTTTTTTTAAGCTTCAAGATGGAAGCTAAGAAATCATTTATGCATTCGAGTTAAATGTTTTTCCCAAATTTGCATCCAAAATTTGCTTTTCAAAAGAAAGATTCTGTTTTGGCCTTTATCGTATATAAACAAAAATTGATCGGTATGCATTGTGATTATATGTTTGTTTGATAGTCTTTCGTATTAGTGTGCCTATTCTCTTACACCCTCATTGAGAATGATCTCTTAATTTCTCTTGCTGAGATTGAACTAGTTAAGGATGTGATCTATTCAACTTATTCAAGGATGAATAAAATTCAAGTTCAAAGCATTTGATAAGTTGCAATTGCTTTAAAATTTGGACACTTCTTGGCAAGTAACTTTTTGCGCACACTAGGTGTAATGCTTGTCACACATAACTCATACATAATTTCATGCATATTTTACATATATACTTTCCCTTTATATACTTATACGAGCAATTTTCTTGCAAGAAAAATGCAAATGGACTCCACACATTAAAGCAGGCCATAAAACAACTACGGATAACGATCGACAAGAAAAGATAAAGCTCCTATGAGAGAAATCATGCAAGGTAAATATCTCAAAAGGCGAGATCATCTACGCATACCATGCTTGAGGGCATTTAACAAAAGATGGCCATCCCACTCCTAGACAGACTCTCATGAAAGGAATCATACAAACCTATGAAAGTAAGTATCTTCTTCGATTATGATACGCACACTAACATCCAACCTTTCCACATGTATTAAAAGTCCTTCTCCAAGGCATTCTTAGTCTTTTGATGAGCATGAATTCCTTCTCTAATGCATTTTCAAGACTCTTTATGAGAATTCTCAAGACCTTCTTTTGAAGTATTTCTAAGACTCTTCGTGAGCATTCTCAAGACCTTTTTTTTAAGGCATTTCCAAGACTTTTCATGAGCATTCCCAAGATCTTCTTTCAAGGTATTTCCAAGACTCTTCATGAGCATTCCTAAAACCTTCTTTAAAGGCATTTCCAAGACTTTTCGTGAGCATTCCTAAGACCTTCTTTCGAGGCATTTAGAAGACTTTTCATAGGCATTCCCAAGACCTTATTTCAAGGCATTTCCAAGAATCTTCGTGAGCATTCTTAAGATTTTCTTTCGAGGCATTTCCAAGTCTCTTTAGAGCAAATTCAACCAAAATCCAAAGTCCTTTTTAAGAGGCATTAGAATTTTATTGCTCAAGTCCAGACATTACTACAAACAACAAAGTTTTCCAACAAGTTTTAAATCCTCTTTAAGATGTGTTCAAAGTCTCTTTGGAGCAAAAGATCAAAAGTCCTTTTTGAGAGGTATTTTCTATAGATAACCAGGTGACAAGCTTAAAGAGATGATTGTGTGGTACGAGTTTTATCACCAAACCTTTGCAGTCAAGGAGATAGCCACCTCGGGTATGTGTCTCTAACTCTTTACTTTGAATTTTAGCTTACTTAGGCATTAGTGCACTAAGTTTCCTAAAATTAGGGGTAACTATAAACACTAGATCCTAAGGTGGCTCCTTATCAAAGTTACCTAATGAGGAGAGAGTTTCTCATAAATGGATAAGGAGCAGAGGTACCAGAATTTCCTCTTACATTTTATGTTTTTCAAAATATTTTTAATCTCTCTTATGGGTTTTAAATGTTTAAAAATCCTTTTTGGGGCCTTTTCCCTCTTCATCACTTTCAAACAATGCAAATTAAGAAAATTGGGTTTTAAAATTTAAACCAGTCTAAAGTTTTTTTAGCTCTATCTCAGCCTAAAGATCTCATAATTAGGTGATTCCAAAGTCAATTGAATATTAAGACATATATCTATAACTTTTATGATACATCCAAACCCAATTAAGTTCTTAAGGTTCTCAAAATTAGATTTGAATATAAAAAATATGAATCTGTCCCTGTTTCTGGATCAATCTATAGTAATTTAGGTATAACCCCTTTTATAGGTCTGATATTGAGGTGAATAAAATTTTAATATAATTTAGACTCCATTTTTAGTAATTATCATAAGAGAGTATGACCTAATTCTGAACCCATCATTTTCAATAATTTTTTAAAGTTAAAGTACCAATTATATCCCTGAAAATTTTTTAGGACTAGTTGCCAGTATTTTAGCCATAAATTCCAAAATATAATTCAAAATTGAGTGATTTTTAGTACATTGGAAAGCTAAGACATATGGAAACAAATTTCTAAAAGGCACTTAGTCAAAAAAAAAAATATTCGAGCCCAAAAATGGTAAAATACTTTTGAGTTAGAGGTTAATTAGCTGAGAAAAATGGAAAAGAAAAAGTCAAAGTCAAAGTCAACATGAGTCAAACGCCTAGCCCGTGACACCCATCACGAGCTAAGCCTGTGACAACCCCAAAATTTTCAAAATAAGTTAAAAGCATTAGAAAAAAGTGGGGAAAAAATATGAGATATTTTTATTTGGATTTTGGACACTTAATAATGGCTTTCTTTAGCCATTAAAGGGGACTAATCCCCATGCTTATCTCTCTCTCTTAGGACTGAAATGTGACCCTCCTCCTCCTCCTCTTCTTTCTCATCCTCTTCCTTCTTTTTTCTTCTTCTTCTTCTTCTTCTTCTTAGATCTCTTTCTTTCTTCTTCAATGAAAAATCAATTTTTTAACTTCAAAAAATTCTAAAAATTAACAAACAAATAGGATAAAATTTGTAGAGCTCCAAATCCTTGTCTCGTGACAAACCAATACTGAACGTAATATTCTCAAGCCATAAAATTCATAAATTTAAATAACTAATTTTTAGATTAATTATATAAATAAGTTTTTAACTTATTGTTTAATTAATTTTATAGATCTATTGTAATATTTTGTTAATTTTACACATTTGTTAATTACTTGTTAATTAATTGTAACCATATTAATTTTTTAACAATTTTTAAGGATTAATTTATTATATTAATTAATAAATTAAATGTTTTATTGTGCTAATTAATTTTGGTTTTATTAATTGTGGTTT
>JBBPFJ010001356.1:0-13184 GCA_037975025.1 Excoecaria agallocha | reverse complement strand
TAAACCAGGCAAAGACTTTATGATTTACAGTGATGCCTTCAGAATTGGGTTAGATTGTGTTTTGATACAAAAAGGGAAAATATTTGCATATGCTTTTTGACAATTCAAGAATCATGAAAAGAATTATCCCACTTATGACCTAGAACTTGCAACCATAGTATTTTCTTTAAAGATCTAGAGATAATATTTGTATAGAGAAAAATGTTACATATATATGGATCACAAAAGTTTAAAGTATTTGTTAGCTCAGAAGGAACTTAACCTGAGACAGAGGCGATGGCTAGAACTCATTAAAGACTACGGCTGTTTCATTGACTATCATCCACATAAAGCTAATATAATAGCTGATACTTTAAGCAGGAAATTTATGGAATCTCTTCAGGCAATGAATATTAAATTAAGTATGGCAAGAGATAGGGCCATTATAGCTGAAATGCAAATTAAACTTGACTTTTTACAGTAGATAAAGGTGGCGCAGCAACAAGATGATTGTGTCATCTCTATTGTGGTGCAATTATAAGAAAAACCAGATAATGAATTTTCCTTGAGTGCAAATGGCAGTCTATATTATAAGTAGATATTATATGTACCTGATCAAGCTGAATTAAAGAAAATCATTCTGACAGAGGTTTATAGTATCAGTTATGTTATGCATCCTGAGAGTAATAAAATGTGCCAGAATTTGAAAACACACTATTGGTGGTCACATATGAAGCGCGAAATAACAGATTTTGTAAGTAAATGCTTAATTTTTCAATAGGTAAAGGCTGAACACCAGGTTCCATCCGGATTACTTCACCCTATTGTAATACCCAAAAATGGGATCAAGTAACAATGGATTTTGTAACGAGGTTACCTCTAACCAGAAAAAAAATGATGCTATTTGGGTTATTGTGGATAAGCTCACCAAGTTAGCTCACTTTCTACCCATTCGGATGGACTATCCATTGACCAAGTTAGCAGAGATTTATATAAATGAGATAGTAAGGCCGAATGGAGTGCCTACTTCTATTATCTCTGAAAGGGATCCACGATTTACTTCTCATTTTTGGAAGACTTTATAGGAGGCTTTGGGTACTAAACTTCATTACAGTATCGCTTTTCATCCACAGATAGATGGACAAATCGAAATGGGTGATATAGGTACTGAAGGATATGCTAAGGAGTTGTGTACTAGAATTTAAAGGCAGGTGAGAAAGATATTTTCCCTTAGCTGAATTTACATACAATAATAGTTACTAGTCAAGCATTAAAATGGTCCTTTACCAAGAACTTTATGGAAGAATATGTAGAACACCATTACACTGGACTGAGTTAAGTGAAAAGAAATTAGTAGGGTTGGATTTGATCCGGGACATTGAGGAAAAGGTACAGGTGATCAAAGATCGATTGAAGGTAGCCATGGACAGAAAAAAATCTTATGATGATTTAAAAAGAAAAGACATAGAATTTCAAGTTGGCGACAGAGTATTCTTGAAAGTGTCTCCATGGAAGAAAATTTTGAGATTTAGCAAAAAAGGCAAGTTGAGTCCACGATTCATTGGTTTTTATGAAATTATCCAGTGGGTAGGGCCAGTGGCATACGCCATCGAAGTTAGAGAAGATTCATGATGTTTTTTATGTGTCAATGTTTCGCATATATCGATCGGATCCAAGCCATGTCATTAAACCAGAAGAAATTCATGTTCAATTAGATATGACTTATGAAGAGTATCCTGTGAAGATTTTGGCAAAAGAAACTAAACAGCTTCCGAACAAGCGAATCCCATTGGTGAAGGTCTTATGGCATCACCATAATGTAGAATAAGCTACTTGGAAAATCAAAGTAACCATGCAATAACAATACCCGCAGCTATTCAATATAGGTAAATTTTGAGGATGAAATTTTATAAGTAGGGAAGAATTGTAATTGCTTAACAATCCTGATAGCTATGAATAGTATTTTTCGAGTATGAACAGTACACCAGAGGTATAAAATACGCCCAAAAAATGGAAAATTATTTTATTTAATTATCCAAAAATACTAGTCACGGTGAGTCTGGGGTAAAATTTGAAGTCAAATTACGGTCAAATAGATCTCCAAAAGTAAAAAATACGAAAAAAATCACAATTCGATTTAAATAGTAATCGGATTGACTTTAGGTTTGATAGAACTCTTAAAAATAGTATATGAGCTTCAAAAATTACCAAAATTTTCAGTTGAAATCTAAATGAGGTGTAGAATCGTTTGGTAGAAAATAAATTAATTTTATGGTAACACTGAATATTTGCTAATCAGATCAATTTTGGTGAACCAGATTGAAAACGGACTCCGATTGAGTTGAAAATTTTAATGTAGGTTAATTTGAATATTCTAAGTATGATGGAACTATTTTTTTTAAGTAATTGAGCTTTTCAAGTTGGATAAAGAAATTAGGGTGACTTAATGCACTAATTAGGGAAAATTAGGCTTAATTAGGTTGGATCAATTTGGTAAGACCAAGCCCAACCCAATTAGAGGCCTACATAAGGCTGAAAAATCAGAAATTGATATAACATTCACCAGCCTTCTGCTTCTTTCTCCCTTGTGCTAGCCGAACCTCCTTCTTCCTCCATCAAATTCCATTAAATTTCATCCATTAATCCTACTAAATTAAAGCTTTTAAATGAAATTATAATCTCTCTTTCTTATCATAGTAGTCTCTAACCTTCAATTAGAGTAGACAAGTGTTAGAATTCAAGACTTGAAGTTGAAAGTGCAAAAATTAGGTAAGTGGAAAATTGAGTTTATAATTTAATTTAAAGGTTTAATTAAGTTAATTAAGGCATGTAGTTGTTATTTATGATATTATATTAATGTAATGAAGCAAGTTAATTGAGATTTAATGGGTGTAAGTATCCGGGTATGTGTAGAGAACAAGGAAGGAGAATGTGGTTCCAAAGATAAAGGGAACGGAAAATAAGTTTAAGAATACTAGAACAAAGTTTACGGTTAGTAAATGCAAGATCCTTTTTTCCATTAAGTTGACGTGAATTTAGTTAAGGTATAGGAGATGTTAATGTAAGATATGCATGTATAGTGTAATTAAACCCTATAGTTATGTTTAAAAGGCTTAAAAATGGTGATTAAATAGTTAAATTGGAAAAAAAAAGATGGACATGGAATGGTAGACTTAGGTTGGCCGAAATTTACACCATAGGCATACTAAGCCTTATGTTGGTTGTAAGACTAAATTAAATATATATATGTATGCAAATTGACATGAAATAAAGTTAGATTAATGATTTAAGGATGAAAAAATAGTTAAATAGGTGGTTCCCTAAGCTTGGCCAAATTTATTGTGAAGGAAAAAATGGATCTTTGATTTTTTTTAATGAAATTAAAGTTATAGAAAGCAGGAATAATCATAATAAAATGTATGCTAATTTATTTGGAATTTTTATGTTGATATGTACTATTTTTCATGTGAATATGACATTATGTATTGTATGAAAATTATAAGACTTAATGTGTTAGTGAAGAGTTAAGACATGAAATGGATTATTATGATATAATAAGTAAGATTAATCCATGAAAAGAACATAATTATGGTAAATAATTCCATGACCGAATAATTAGCATAAAGAAATGTTAGATATAAAATCATTAAATTTTACCTTTAGTTGTTTGGTAATGAAATCTAATACATGATATAGTTGGCTATTCATAAGGACAGCGGTTCGAGTCATGGCGACTCGATTTGGTAGGTTAATAATGGTCTACCCCATGTCACATGTTCACAAGTTATCATATATGTCATGTTTATGTTTAGTGATGCTTTTGGGTCAACCACATGTTTGGACCTTCAGGGTTTAAGTCCCGTGTATTTTGTTAAGAGATTTCTATAGAATTGATGCTCGGGGCAAGATTAAGGAAATGGAATAAAATGATGAAAATGGTTAATTATAGTATGATATAATTATTTAAATAAATATTAAATAATAATAATAATAATAATAATAGTAATAATAATAATAATAATAATAATAATAATAATAATAGTAGTAGTAGTAGTAGTGGTGGTGGTGGTGGTGGTGGTGGTGGTGGTGGTGGTGGTGGTGGTGGTAGAAGTTAAGGTTTTAATTATGTGCTTACATGTTTAATTTCTTTTTGAATGAAAAATTATTAGATATGCATTTGTCACTGAGCGTATAAATGCTTAGCACATAGTTTTATTTGACTGCATGTAGGTTTCCACTAAGTATTTATGGAGAAAACATATTAAAGGAACCTTGAAGCTGGCTGTTTTACATTATTAGCTGTTAAATATTTTATATGTATCATTTTGGCATATATATGTATAAACAAATATGTAGGTGTATGGATAAAAATAAAGGATAGTTTAATATTCCAGTACAGAAATATGCATGTTTATATTATGAGACTGCTTGAGATCATTAGGATGAAATATGAATAGGTATATGATAGATATAAATCATTGTGCCTCTAAAGGGCTGTGGAAATTTATTTGCTTGGTCAATTATAAGTCAAGTGATATGAAATTAAAGTTTTAAGAGGTGAATTAGCAAAGGCATTTAGAAAAAAAAAATTATGTGATTTTAACCGGAAAACCACGCTTATTGATAATGTACCCTTAACGATTTCTCTGTCCAGTATATCTGGTAACGTATGTATAGTAGTTGGATTAAGGGTGTTACACAGAATACATGAATTAAGCAAGTTAGGTAGAGGAATTGTTGAGAATTTGTTGTGTTATAATAAAGAGACTTGGTGTAGAGCATATTTTGGGATTTTAAGTTGTTGTGATGTTGTTGAGGATAACATGTGTGAAACTTTTAGCAGTTTGATATTAAGGCCTACGCATAAATCTATAATTACAATGTTAGAGATATTAGGCACAAAATCACAGGAAAGATGGCTAATATGAGGGCTTTTGCTGAAAAGTGGAGCTGTGATGTATCTCCTATAGCTATGGATATGATTCAGAAAGCAGAAGTAGATTATGGAAAGTGCTAACTTATTTGGAATGGGGACTATGGATTTAAGATAATTGATGGTGTTTATAGAAACATAGTTGATATTAAAAACATGACATGCTCATGTAGGGCTTGGCAACTCGAAGGCATCCCTTGCAAGCATGCCCTTTGTTCAATGATGCATAGAAAATTTGAGCCTACTGATTTTGTATCAAATTGGTATAGGAAAGATACTTACCTGAGTGCATATAGTAGCTACATTCAACCCATTACAAATTGAAGCTTTGGCCAAGTAGTCAAAATCCAGCAATCAAACCTCCAGAAGTAACAACCATGCTAGAGAGACCAAAAAAATAGGAGCAAGGCAGCTCAACCAACCAAGAAGTGTGGAAAGATATCAAGAAAATGTGCACACATGACATGCTCACATAGCAAGACTAGAGGGCGCAATAAGAAAGGATGTCCAATATTGGTTAGTCTTGTTACATTTTTATTATTAGTTATAAGTGTCTAAAATATGATATATCTTTATTTCACTATATATTATTTTCATACAATTGAAAGAAATAGGGAAGGAATGAACAAGGAGGGCCTAGTCATTCAAATGTCAATACTGAAAGCAATGCAAATCCAAGAGCAGACAGTCAACCAATTCCAATAGTTCAAAGCCAACCAAGTCAAGTGCCATAAGGACAACCTAATTCCAGACTAGCAAGTCAACCAAATCATTGCTTCAAAGTTGTTGGATATGGAAATCAAGTGTCAGTTGGTACAGATCTGTTAGCTTCAGGTGTTCATCCAGTAGATCAAGGGAGGGGAAGTAGGGGCAAAGGTCGAGGGAGGAGAAACTCTTCAAACACAAGAAGACAAAAAAGACCAAGGGGAGAAGGCCATGGAATTATTATGACCAATCAAGTGTGATCCTACAAAGAGTAAAGGCTTGGTGTATATTACAATATGAAATTTAATTTACCCAAAAATTGCAAATCAATTGTTGATTGACTTAATATATTTGCAGTATGGAAGTAGAAAAAAAGTTGTTTACACATCTCTAACATTGAGGGATGCTTCTCAATTAAAAATTGATCTTGGGTTTAACCCTTCTGGACTGAAGTGGAAAGGCAGGAATGCAATGACATAAAGGCAATTGATGGAGCAAATTTCTCATGCTAGGATGACAAAGAAGCAGTCTACACAAGTGTCACAATAAGCAACACAAGTGCTTGTTAGCTCTAGCCAGCCATCTAGCTCTCACTTTGCTTTTGATAATATCTACCACATTAGTTCAATCATTGACCAATTATATTCAATTTTAGTTGTATTGTATTAACTATGGATCTTTATGGTAAATTATCTTAGTCAATGCTGTTAACAATGATCACTCTTTGTATTGTATATAAATGTTAACAGCCTTAACAACCTATGGTTTTTTTAAAGTTTATATAATTTGCAGTTATTATCCAGCTATTGGAATTGTTACAATCTTAACTTACAATCTGAATACAAGCACATCCAAATACTGGGAAAAAATAAAAATGTAACACCCTTATAGCACCTATCACTGTTCTGGTACGTCATAGGCCGAATTTTTTTTCTATATTCCTTATAACTCCTTTTTTCTTACTTTTAACTCTTAGGTTTATAGCTTAATTTAATTAATTCGGTAAAGGTTCGTCGACAACCTATAATTGTCCAATTTACTATGCATTTAATAAATTTTTTGTAATATAACGGTTATACATGGTACTAGCCCCCTGAAAAGCAGACAATTCACACAGCCTCTCAGAGGCATAACAACAATATTATATCAATCATATTCATTCATTTCCCATATCATACATACACCAAAACAATAGTCATTTATCAAAATCATTTACTAATACAACTCCTGTTTACCAATTACATATCCAAAATATTAACTTTATATGCATGCCAATCTGTTAACAACAAAAATATCTAAAAGAAGTTTTGCAAGGTATATTCTTGCTCCTGCTCCTGAGTACCTGTACGCAGTAACAACTACGCACTAAGCACTAAACATGAACAGTGGTGACTAATAATCGATACATTTCCTATAATTCACTTAGTTTGATTTACAATATATAATCATTATACTAATCTTTTTAATGTATGAACTTTACAAAATCAATAACTTTTTTGTTTATATGATGGAATTACCTATCATAAATGTACCATTAATTTGCAACACAGGTTTACGGTATGGTAGTCAATCAATACATACCTTAAATGCCCAGAATAGCCTCCTGAATTACTTATAATTTGATTCTAAACTATCATCTACAACAAATTCATAGCAAAATCCAGGTTTATAAATCTCTATTGCCTTAAAATAACAAGGCAACTTCCTATATAAAGCTTCATAGTTGCCAAATATCTCTTCCAATGCCTTTGTCTTCATATACCAAGCCTTACTATAGGAAACATCATAGTTGAAACGAATCCTGATTTAATATACTTTTAATGATCTGGACCTTTTCTTCAGAGTCATGAATCAAGTCTGGACTCAAAAGCTTCCTCTCACTTAGTTCAGTCCAGCACAAAGGAGTTCTGCACTTCCTACCATATAATGCTTCAAAATGAGCCATTTTCAGACTGGATTGGTAGGTATTATTGTAGGCAAATTTGGCTAAAGGCAAATGTTTTTCCCAATTGGTGCCAAATTCAAGAACATAGCATCTAAGCATATCTTCAAGTATCTGAATCACCAGCTCTGACTGGCCATCAGTTTGAGGGTAGAATGTTGTGCTAAGGTGAAGTTTAGTACCTAGAGCATCTTGGAAACTCTTTCAGAAATAGGAAGTAAATATGGGATCCCTGTCAGACACAATAGATATAGCACTCCATGTAACCTAACCACTTCACTAATATAGATCTCTGCCAGCCTGGTCAAGAAATAATCCATCCGTACTAGCAAGAAATGAGCTAATTTGGTAAGGCGGTCAACAATTACCCAGATAACATCGTGATTTTTCTGAGTTACGGGTAAGCCAGTCACAAAATCCATGGTTACCTCATCCCTTTTTCACTCTGGTATAACAAGAGGATGAAGTAGTCTCGAAGGAACCTAATGCTCTGCTTTCACCTGCTGACATGTCAGATATTTACTTACAAATTCAGTCACATCATGTTTCATGCCTGGCCACCAATAGTAGGTTTTCAAATCCTAGTACATCTTGTTACTTTCAGGGTGCATGACATAGCTACTATAATGTGCTTCTATCAGTATATTTCTCTTTAATTCTTCCTGAATGGGAACACAAAGTCTTATTTTGTAACAAAGACTTCCATCACTAGACAAGAAGTAGTCACTTTCACTGCTATGCTAAAGCTTATTTACAATAGCCATTAGTCGATCATCTTCTTTCTAAGCCACTTTCACTTACTGCGTAAAGTCTGGTTTAACTCATAGTTCAACTATTATAGCTCCATCTGTTGCCAGACTTAAACTGGTATTCATTACCTGATGAGCTACGAAAATCGCTATTAATCATTTACACTTATCAATATCTTATATAGATTCACTCAAAAACAATTAACATTACCTAACATGAATTTTCTGCTAAGCGCATCAGCTACTACATTCATTTTCCCTGGATGGTAATTGATATAGCAATCATAGTCTTTAGTCAACTCCAACCAGCATCTTTGTCTGAGGTTAAGTTCTTTCTGGTTAAGCAGATACTTCAAACACTTGTGATCCGAATAGATGTAGCATTTCTCTCCATACAAATAATACCTCTAAATCTTTAATGCAAAAACAATAGCTGCCAACTCTAAATCATGAGAATAATAGTTTTTCTCATGAGTTTTGAGTTGTCGGGAGGCATAAGAAATCACCTTGCCTTCCTGCACCAGAATGCAACCTAAACCATTCCAGGAGGCATCACTGTATATCACAAAGTCCTTGCCTGACTCAGGTTGAGTAAGGATAGGAGCTTCTGTCAACATAGTTTTAAGCTTTTCAAAGCATTCTTGTCACCTGTCAGTTCACACAAATTTAACATTCTTCTATAGCAGTTGTGTCATAGGAGCTGTAATGGTGGAGAAGCCCTTAATGAATCTCCTATAATACCCAGTAAAACCCAGAAAACTTCACACTTCAGTCACATTCTTAGGTGGCTTCCATTGAAGAATTGCATCAATCTTTGAAAGATCTACTTTAATGCCCTCTGTAGAAATAACATGGCCTAAAAAGGATACCTCATTCAGCCAAAAGTCACATTTGCTGAACTTGGCGTATAGCTGCTTTTCTCTCAGAGTCTGCAACATAATCCTTAAGTGTCTGTCATGATCTTCTGATGTCTTGGAATACACCAGGATGTCATCGATGAAAATCACCACAAACTGATCTAAAAAGGGGTGAAAAACCCTATTCATCAGATCCATGAAGGCTATTGGTGCATTTGTAAGCCCAAATGGCATGACCAAGAACTCAAAGTGGTCATACCTAGTACAAAAGGCAATCTTGGGCACATCAGCTTCCTTTACCCCCATTTGATAATAACCCGACCTCAGATCGATTTTGGAGAAGACACCCGCTCCTTTAAGTTGGTCAAACAAATCTTCAATGCGAGGGAGAGGATATCTGTTCTTTACAGTCACTTTATTCAGTTGTCCATAATCAATGCACATTCGGAGAGTCCCATCCTTTTTCTTTACAAATAAGACAGGTGCTCCCCAAGAAGAAGTACTAGGTCTGATAAACCCCTTATCGAGTAACTTCTGAAGCTGAATCTTTATCTCTTTCAACTCTGCAGGTGCCATTCTATACGAAGCGATAGAAATGGGAGCAGTTCCAGGAGCGACGTTAATGGAAAATTTCACCTCTCTATTAGGTGGTAATCCTGGAAGCTCATCAGGAAACACATCCTTAAACTCCCTAACAGTAGGCAAATCTGATACCTGTAAACAATCTTTCTTTGCTTCCACTGCATAACATATATACTCTTCACATCCTTTTCTGATCAATCTTTTTGCTGCAGTAGCTGATATCACATCAGACAGAGAATCGGATCTCACACCCATAACTGTAATCTCATCACCATTCTGAAGCTGTAAGGTGACTCTCTTCTTTTTACAATCAATAGTCGCTTGATGGATGGATAACCAATCCATCACCAGAATCAAGTCAAACTCACGGAAGGGCAATTAAATAAGATTCGACAAGAATACATGTCCCTGGATGCCGATAGGATACTGTCTATAAATCCTTGTCCAAGCATGCCTCTTTCATCCCTTTATCCCATGCCAATTCTATGCTAATATAGGAGTGTGTGGAACTGGGATCAATCAATGCATATACAAAATCAGATAACAGAACAAACTTACCCACTACCACATCGAGAGATCCCCCTCTTCTCGGGTTTGGCCAGCATAAATCTATCCCGCTGCTCGCCTTTGTCCCTACGATGACTGACCAGCTGGTCTGGAGGCGGAAGTATTAGGGATGGCTCCCCTACCATGCCCTTGTGGTGCAGATGACCTGGTACCAGAAGCTTGTGAGGAGGCTAAAGCAATCTGTAGCATAGGTCAATCTCTGGATCCATATTTAAAGTAAGCTCCTGTCAAAAATCTGCACTTCCCAGGGTGTGTCCTGTCATAATGTTCACACTGCACTGCTGACCCGCTGTCTCTACCTCAGGATGCATTAGAAGCTGTAATAGCAGTGGACTTGCCATGGGAGGCAATACCCTATCCCCAGCCTGTTGGTGGGTGGCCCTGAGGTGCCTGCTGACCTTTTTGCTTCTTACCCTGCCCTATCTTTCCATTACTTTGTCCCTGCTTTCTTTTCTGTTGAAATCAGGACTGTCTCTCAGCTTGCTCGACTTAAGTGGCTTCCAATTTAATAGCCGCTTCAATTATCGATGGCAAATCAGGATAATGATGAGCCCCGATAATCTACCTCAGCTTAGTGTGCAAACCTCTCTCAAACTGCTGGCACAATCTCTCCTCTGTGGCCTGGCTCTCATTCAATCTCTAAAAGGCATCATACATAGCAATCTTATACTCAGATCCGATGTATTTCTTCTCAAACTGTTCAACAAAGAACTTCCAATTCAAATGTTCTGCCGGAGTATATCTCCTTACTGAATCCTACCATATAAATACGGATCCCTGAAATAAAGCAATTATACCCTTAAATTTCTCCTCCAAAGGATTGTGGGTAATCTCAAATAGCCTCTTAATCTTAAACAACCACTCTTCTGCTACTACAGGTGTCAAAGGGTCACGCCCTAAAAAGTCTTCAGCCCCAAATCATTTTAACTGCTCCAGAATAGGTTTTCTTCTGGGCGGAGCAGGTGGCTGAATCTATACTACTGATGGCTGTGCCTGGGCCTGAGCTGTCTGAAGTCACTGTTGAATGTAGTCTGACATCAAGTTGAGAAAGTCTAATTGAGGAGGAGGGGGTGAAGGAGGCGCTACTGGTGGGGATACCTGCTGTTATGGGACCTCTTGTTGCCCAACATTACTAAAGGCCTCACTTCTATTCTCTCCCACCTCACGGCTCTGTTTACCAGACATCCTTTCACTATAAAACAGAAGGGAGCAAGAATACATTAATTCCAAAATACCTTCTTAAAATAGTAATTGGCATGTATATATATAATTTAAATCAAGTATTAATACCCACTTCGATCTTAGAACCGTCTAAACCACAGCTTTGATAACATTAAATGTAAACCCTTATAACACCTATCACTGTTCTGGTACGTCATAGACCGGAAATTTTTTTTTCTATATTCCTTATAACTCTTTTTTTCTTACTTTTAACTCTTAGGTTTATAGCTTAATTTCATTAATTCGGTAAAGGTTCGTTGACGACCTATAAATGTCCAATTTACTATGCATTTAATAAAATTTTTGCAATATAACAGCTGTACATGGTACTAATCCTCTGAAAAGCAGACAATTCACACAACATCTCAGAGGCACAACAACAATATTATATCAATCATATTTATTCATTTTCCATATCATACATACACCAAAACAATAGTCATCAATCAAAATCATTTACTAATACAACTCATGTTTACCAATTACATATCCAAAATATTAACTCTATATACATCCTAATCTGTTAACAACAAAAATATCTAAAATAAGTCTTGCAAGGTGTATTCTTACTCCTGCTCCTGAGTACCTGCATGCATTAACAACTACGTGCTGAGCACTAAACATGCTCAGTGGTGATTAATAATCGATACATTTCCTATAATTCACTTAGTTTGATTTACAAGATATAATCATTATACTAATCTTTTTAATGTCAAAACTTTACAAAATCAATAACTTTTCTGTTTAAATCATCAATTTAATTTTATCACATTATTCACTATTTTATGCTTATCTTTATTAAAATTTCAATTTAGCCAAAAACTTTTAATTTTGTTCACATTTACTATTTTTATCGCATAATTACAAATTTGTCCATGTTAAGCTTATTTTGGTCTTTAAGCTAATAATTGGGTTACCTTTCATTAATATATAATTATTTTGACACTTTTATGTAAAATTACATTTTAGTCCCTGTTGACTATAAAATTTCATTTTTAAGCAATTTAACTATTAACTGACTATTTTACCCTTATTTAAGCAATTCTTACTTAATTTACTTAATTTCTATACTTTGGAAAAATTTACTATTTTACCCCTAAACTTTCATTTCTTTTCACTTTAGTCCTTTTTCACTTATAATTGTCATATTTCATTATCTTTTATATTTTTAGCAATTTACTTTCATTATGCCCTTAGTACAGACCCGACAGAAAACTTTAGACCGGATACACGGAACGTGGACCCCATGGGCCACCACTAATAGAGAAATGATCCCCAATAAACTATTTTCCATAAAACACTACACTTTACACTAAAGCTATGGAGATTAGAGATCCTACCCATAGTAAAGCAAGTCGCCATGACTTGTACCGCTGTAAAGGTGTTCCTATGACTAGCCAATTATATCCTGAACTAGTTTTTACTGCCTGACTATTTCTAAGGGCACAGTAATAATTACTTTGTTAACCTTTTTAATTCCAGAAAAATTCATCAATTGACTTTTCATTTCTTTTTCATTGATTGTGAATTAATTCATATTAATTCACTAGCTTTACGTTTTTATGAAATTATTCATTAATAATTCAATATTTTTTTCTATACATAGTACATTTATTTTTCAATAATATCCTAATAATTCCAATAAATTT
>JBBPFJ010001355.1:0-13483 GCA_037975025.1 Excoecaria agallocha | reverse complement strand
TTAACATCTGGATATCTTTCACATTGGTCGGGTTGCATGTCTAAGATAGCTTTGATTTTTCGAGATTAGCTTCGATCCCCCTTTGTGAGACTGATAAGTGTGAATTATACTATATATTTAGTTTGTTTTTAATATATTTACTGTGTTAATTTAGTGTTAATTTAGTAATTAATTTGTTAAACTTGTGCTTTGAGGACTTAATTGAGTTTATTGTGTTTTAGTTAAAATTGAAGGAAAAAGACGAAATTGAAGGACGATAAAAGGAGAATTCAGCAAATTAAAGAAGCAAAGAAGAAGAATTTCATCGATTTAAAGTCCAGAGAAAGACCATTCGATGGAATCACTTTTTGACTCTATCGAATTGTCCTTTCACTACAAAAAACTGCCAATTAGCGATGGCAATATTTTATTCGCTAATTTCACGACTGTTTTTCGATTCCGTCGTGTGGAGAATATTTTCTATTTTTTGCAATGAAATAGCGACGGAACTGGATAATCGGTCGCAAATTATTGGTGGGAGTATACGCGCATTGTTTGCGACGGAATTAGCGACAACTATTTCCGTCGCTAATATTTATAATTTTTATTCATGAAATTAGTTCGAGAAAATTTAGCGACGAAAAATAATCGCTAATTTTGTCGGGAAAATATTGCGTCTTTTTGCGACGGTTTAGAGACAGAAATATTTTAGTCGCTAATTCGTCGCAAATAAAGAAATATATATATATATATATATATATATATATATATATATATATATATATATATATATATATATATATATATATATATATATATATATATATTATATATATATATATAATATATATATATATATAATTTCAGTCACATGATTTATGTATAATTTCAAATAATTTTATTATAGACCATATGAAATGAATATTTTATTTTGCAACAGAAAATGATAAATTATTTTATAAGTTGATAATAATTTTTTATCAATAATACCAAAATCTAAAATTATTTATTTAGAAAATTTACATTTTTAATGATAATAATAAACTAATTATTACGATTATTATATATTTATGTGTTCAAGATTAATAAAAATAAATATTTATAAAATAGTAATATAAAATTTGTTATTTCGTTTTAAAATAATAATAAAAAAATTTGTAATTTATTTTTTATTTTATAAAATTTAAATCAAATCTAAATTATTAGAAATTCTAATGATTTTTTTTTATCAATTATCCCCAAATATAAACTTATTAATTTAAAATAATAATAAACTTATTAATTTATTTTTATTTTGTTAAAATTTTGACTAAATTTTAAATTATTAATATTTTCTAGTCTAAATACAATCATGGTATGTCGTTTTGCTTGTTTGTAGATTTTTTCAGATCTTTACAGTCTGAGTCTCAGTTTGAGATTTCCAGGCCAACTCAGATAGCATGAAATTAGGGAACAAAGAGAACTCCAACCATTGATGGGTTTGGGTCTAAAATGTGATTGGATTGTTTTAATGTCCTAAAAATTCAATTGATCTGAAAATATTTTTAATATGTGAATAATATTTTAGGATATTAAGTTGCAAGAATTGATTTAATTAGGATGCAATATAAATGATTATAATTGTTATTTTATTTTTTTTCGTAGATTTTTAATTTTATAGCTGTAATTAAAGTATATGTTAGTAATAAATAAATAAATAAATTGATGTTATTGAGAGAAAATAATAATAGTAATAATAATAACATTCAGAGAAGCCACATATTTGGGGGAGGTCCTGGACTTATCTAGATAGCAGATTATGACCACAATAAATAAAAAAAAAGGGAGAATGAGGAAAAGGGAGGAACGGGAAAGAGAGAAGCGGGGGGCTGGCACCGTCATTCTGCCACCGCTGCTCACGACGCCGGTGAGGAGATTCAGACCGCTGCCGCCACCTTCTCCTCCGGTCTTTCTTCCGTTAGCGTCGTCGCCCTGTGGTGGTTCCGTTCTTCCCGTTTCTTCCCACAACCACCGTAGCTCTCTCTTTTCTTCCCAACGATTTCAACGGTGATTGAGGAAGTTGACAACACCGGCGTGTCACCAGAGAAGAGGTGAACGTTCCGGCACCATCCTCCGCCCCCAATCGCCAAAAACAGGCAGATCGGTGTAAGGTGGCAGTTTGCGGTTCGAGCGAGATTCCAACCGACTCAGGCTACTGTTGAGTGCGTGACCAACCACCGTGGGATCCTAGGTCCTGGATCTTCGAGCGAACACCGTCGGTGCCACTCCGGTGAACCTCCGGCGATCGGTCCGGCGAACCCAAGAATGACTAAATGTGTAAAAATGCAGAAATTGACTTTAACGGGTATGTGGATACAAACTACCCTTAATTTCTTATAAATCTTGAATTTTAATGTGAATTTTACATTAGGTAACTATGTGGATTCAAGAAATAATGGGAAATAAATTGAGACAACAATAGAAAATATTGATATATTATGAAATAAATGAGAATAGAAGACGAAATCAAGTATTAGTGGGAAACCTAAGGACTGGTTTTGTAGACTGGTTACTGAATACCGATGGATCAAGTGCCAGCCCTACTGCTGCGAATATGCTTCCAGAAACATCACAAAGCTCTCACTTCAAAGAAACTAACAATTCAGGGGATGTCTGTGCTTATCCGGTAGCAAAAAGTACGTCCTCTTTTCTTTTTGATTTATTTGAAACAATTGCTGAGCTAAATTTGTTGCTGTTAGTGTTGCTTGATTTAATACGATTCAAATCAAGAAGCTGATGCATTTGTCATTAGTGAGTAGATTTTTATCTTTTTTTAATGTTTTTTTAATTGTTCTTCTCTTGGTGGTTAATAGAAGGAAGAATAAAACCTTTAAAAGAGCAGTTGAAAAAATCTGCAGGATTGAGCAAATACACAACCTTTGGATATTGTCAGATATTATTCAGTGGCTAAGTTAGCAAGTAGTGAATATGTTAATATCTAGTTCCAAAATGTGAAGATCCATATCTTAAGTGCATGAATTGATGCGTGGTATAGGATTATTCTCAATTAATATAAGACACATTTAAGGATTGAAATTGTTTGATGTTATATCTCCTAGGTTGGAAGGAAGAATTATAAGGGAATGTTTAGGCAACAAAAAGCTCATGGGAACTGTTTGGTGGTTGTCTAGGTAGCCACAATTGGCAAATTGATAAGGCAAGTCTAGAAGGCATTAGTCCTATAAAGGCTTCAACTATCTACATAATTTATAATACTCCGTCCAAAAATTTTGCTGCTGTTTTTTACTACAATTGTCCGATAAGATATATTTTACATTTGTATCTTTTAAAGTCATGTGAGTGCTTACATATTAGTAACTTTTTTCTTAGAGATATCTTAACATGCTTGAGTAGCTGCATCTTATGATTTGCTTTACCAGAAACATGATACAGTGCTGTTTTCATTTGAAGAAAAAGTCAAGAAGAAAAGATTTGAGCAGGGGATTAAGCGATTGTTAAGACTAAACTAAGTGGAGGTAATTTTTAATTAGTGAATTCTCATTTACAGCCTTTTAAGTGCTTTCTGTAGATTTTTGTTAATGCAATTCTCTTATTTTTGCTTTGGAGAGTGGTCCTCTTTTTTTTTTTTTTTCTCCAAGGTGATGAACTGACAACAAAATTTGATAATGGTTTGATCAAGAGGCAGAGAAAAAGAATAATGATTAGCTAAGAAAATATAGGCCCTATATTGATGGAAGCATCTGTAATTGAAGAAATATAATTGATATTAGTCATGTTTTTGTATCCACCCAGAATCAAAACTGAAAGGGGAATATAATTGATATTAGTCAAAACAATAATCAAGGATATGACCTGGAGCTTTTCAAGAGAAAACCCAAATACCATGTGCCTTAAAAGCCTACATAGGTATTAACTAATAATCTATTCATAGGCAGCCCGTTCTCCACATATGAAATAACATTACAAAAAAAAAAAAGATGCTAAAATAAATAACCTTAAGGCAAAATTAATGACAAAAACATGACAATATATTTAAAGAGGTTTTACCGAGGTATTACAAAACCTATACATATAAATGAGAAAATAAAATTTTCCCCATTTCTTTAATAATTTATTTATTGAACTAAATAAAAATATAATTGTTATCCTAAGAACCATGCCGACCATTGAATTCGAACGTTGGTGCCTTCTCTTTTCACTTTAAGTTTATATATTTATGCCACCTGTCAAGGGCTCAAGGCTACCCCACTCCTCCAAATCTTTCATGGCCACGTGAAGGAGAAGCTCACATAAATGGAGGTCAATTTTATATATAATAAGCTACTAATTTAATTAAGAAAAATTAATGAAGGCTAAGCCTTGGTCATAAAATCAGTCAACCTTAATTATTCATTTTAACTTGCTTAGTTAAGCTTTCGTTTACATAGTAATTTTATAACTTTTACAAGTAGTTACTACATGGTTGAGCCTTAAAGTTCATTATTAATTAGTTTTTGTTTAAATTTCTGTACTGTGATTTATATATTATTTTGAAATGAAAATTTTCTGCTTATTAAAAAAAAATAGAGCAAATATATATATATATACTGAGTTCTAAATTGTATTGAATTTGTAATTGCTCTAGTAAATTGAAATCTATGTGAGTATGCTGTTAAATAATTTCAATGTGTCATAGATATAACTTTATTCTTTTTGTTATCCTTCATTGGAGGTGTATTGATTTTCTATTTTATTGTTCAATTCATCATCAGGAAATGTTTGTGTTGTGGATAATTTTTCTACAAATATAATAACAAAGAAAACTCTGAAAACCTGCATTTTTTGTGCTGTGGATAATTGTTCATTTAGTTTCTATTGTAGATCCATTTCCTTGTGCATCTTACAATGTTTTAGTGAAAGCAACAATGCTCTCTTACATCTAAAGTGTATTCCATTTTCTTTGATTAATGGTAATATATTTGTTATTCTTAATAAGCAAGGAATTTTTAGTTATAACATTATGCTACATATAAGAAGAGGTAACCCAAGGATCCAGGGTTTTAAAAAATCAAGCCAACCCAACCAAAATCATTCTAAAAACCATAGTTTACAAAACTAGAAAATAGGGAAAAATGAAAAATCAACCGGTGTAGGCAGGTATTTATCTTTAACAGATGTCGCTCAAACGCAGTTACAAGGGAAAAATGACGTTATCTTAGAGTTCCATGTGGATGATACTACTTGAGCTAATGAGGTATGTGTTTATTTTTGGTGTGCGTGTTTTTGTTGTTGGGGTGTGTGTGTGTTTTTTCAAATACCTATTTTTATGCACATGGTTTAACCATAAAATTAACCCTTTCTGTAATGGAACTGCAAAAAGGGCGTTGAGATTCAAATTCGAAATAAAACATTTCTTTAAATTAAGTTAATATGCTGGTTGAAGGTCTCTTCGGAGACAACTGTAATGCTTGATTTTTCTAAGAATCCACTAGAAAAAAAAAAAAGTAAAGAGATTTTTTTAGATGAGCTATTCATTGTAGACAAGAAAAAAAAAAGAAACTACTCTTACAAATCTCTTTTAAGATTTTATTTGTAAAGTGAAAAGGATTTGTGAGTTGTGTTTTAGATTATGTGCTTCCTTTTTTTTTTTTTTGATAAGATATCTTGTATTCTGTTTTCAATTGTTTTTTTGTTTATTCAAATTAATCACAGGTAAAATTGAGCATTCAAAGTTTTTCTTTATAAATATTTTTTGGTCAATATTCAATGCTTTTAAAAAGAAACTTGGAGAGTGTTCAATTCCTTTGGGAAAAGATACATAGTTACTGCTAATCCTAGAATCATGGTGGAACCATTTGCTAAAACTTTTGTAGGTGATGATAAGGTTCTTGGCACTGAACTAGAGGTCACAAAATCTGGAATCTTTACTGGGTTTGTCAAGAAACCTGGAGTTCTTGTTGCTCAACATAAAAGAGCTGCCGTTTTGAAAGAATTCGATACTGATTTGCCAGATTTGGGCCTCGGTGATCGAGAAACTGACCTTGACTTCATGTTCATTTGCAAGGTTAGATCTCTTATCTTTTATGAATTTTATGTTATCTATTTCTTAGCTTGATAGTTAATTACAGTACCGGCCAACTGTCAATTTAATCATCCATCTCTTTAATTTTTATTAATATTTATTGTTGGTTTGGTGAGAATGTTAATGCCAATACTATTTTCTCCATGAATTTTGTTTCCTGCTTTCGTGTCGTTAAGGAACTCTAGATTCAAGTATGGTGTGTGTGTATATATATATATATATATATTTTTTTTTTTTTTTGTAATTGCACGGGGATTAGCACCACTGGAGCCCAGGTGTGATTTTCATATTCAATATTGCTAGAAAGCCACCAAGTGTTCAATATAATAATTTCATTGGCCTAGTTCTGAAACACGAATAACATTTATCTGGCACTATATTTTAAAACCTGTAATTTAACTAAAATAGGCATTTGCATGGGTTTTGTTTCTCTCTTAAATATGTACTTGCTTATTGCTTAGTTGGGTTGTTGGGGTTGACTTCTTAGTCTAATTTGTGCATTGAAATTGCAGCGCAGGAGAAAGAGCCATACAAAGCAATACAAAGCAAAAGAGCGAGCTGACAAAAAGAGTTATGAAGAACTAGTAAGCGATTACAAGAACCCACAACCGGTGAATGTAGGCTCTGGTAGTGAATTTGATAGTGTGATTAGACAAATTCAACTTTCTGAATTTTGCTTTTTATGTAAATTATTAAGGGATTGTGTACATATATTGATTAGCCATAAGGTACATTTATGGTCCTTTTTATATTTATGTGTTCTGCATAACATTTGATCATCTGTGTAAATCTTTTACCATACTTGGATTAGTTTACACATTCACCATGCTCTATCGTCTATCAATTAAAGGGTAGATTTCATTGAGATTGTTATAGGTCAACAAATAAATAGTGATCATTATGTGCAGGAAGAAAATTTAAAAATACAGCAAAAGAAAAAAAATTAAATTATGCAATAATTTAGCGACGGATTTGCGACAGAATTTGTCGCTACCGCTCAAACGAACGACTAATATTTCGTCGCTAAATTTTACAGTAAATTAATAATTAGGGACGGAATTTGCAACGAAATTAGTCGCTAAATATTATTATTATAATTCGGCGACTAATTATGAATATAAATTAGCGACGGAAAAACATTAGCAACGAATTTTGTCGTTGCTATATTAGCGACTGATTTTGAATTCCGTCGCTAATATTTTCACATTTGGGCTTTTAGCGATTGTTCATGTAGCGTCGCTAATTTATTTTAGGGTCAGGTGAGGAGAAATGCAAAAGCTCGGGTACCCCAACTTTGCTATATCAGTTTTAGTGGTTTCAAAGAAGCTTTAGATATTGAAGGCAACTGCTTTGTTTCCTTTCTTGATATGCTTATCCTGGGCCTAATTCTTCAAATGACCTACTTGTTTGATTGTATTGTTTATCCAATTTCAGTTATCTTTCCCTGTTTGAATTTTTATTTGGGGACACAAAGAAAGCATAAGGTTTTGATTCATGTTCTGGTGTTGATGGACTTTTGGTGAATATTTAGAAAAAGATCTTTCTATCTGCTTCTCCTCTTTTCTCATTATTTTTAGCATAATTTTTTTTTATTGAAGTGATATTTGTTTTTAATTGTATTACGCAATTAATTAATTGTACAGGTCACAAGGATAATGAGTGCAGAAGGCGATTCTCCGTATGATATTCTAGGAGTGAATCACAAAATGTCTGCTGAAAGTATAAAGAAGAGGTAAATGTCGGCTAAATGAGATCAACTGATGTTTTTGCATGAGTGTCTTTGTTTTTGAGAGGGTGTTTTTTTCCCTGAAAAAAAGAAAGCAACTATTTGTTTTTGATGTGATTTATCAATCATAATTTCAGAACTTTTATTATTTCTAATGTGATATATGAGTGGTTATTCTTTTTATTGGCTGATTGTGGTATATTGGTGTTTTTATTTTTAAATTTCATCCTTATAATGATTATTATTTTGTAAGAATTAATCTAGCAGATTTTTATTTCATATAAGCGATTCGTGTACTTCAATTGGAAGTGTCCGAGATATTACTGGGGGTTCTTAGGGAACTTAATATGTTATTTGCTTTAATTTATTTTTTCCTGGAAAATGATTTGGTTTAGCTGTGAAGTTGAGGCAAGTGTTTATTGCTGATCAACTATGTTATAATCTCCCTAGGTACTGGAAGCTGTCTCTTTTGGTGCATCCAGACAAGTGCTCTCATCCTCAAGCTCACAAAGCATTTATCAAATTAAACAAATCATTTAAAGAGTTACAAGATCCAGAAAGGTAAGTTTTTTTTACATGGTTTTGGAGTATGAATTGTATTTGTTACTTATTTATAAATGCCCCTATCTCTCTTTCTCTCTTATTGCATTGGTAAAGACAAAAATTATGATCACACTTGACCATACTACGCCGCTTAATTTAAATGCTCAAATGATGGAGTGGAAGTAGCTTTTCTTTGATTATTGATCTCTAGGTTTGTTTTGTTGAACTTCTTTTGCATAGCTTGAGTTGGGTTGCTGCAAGATTATGCATTTACTTTGTTCAGAATAAGTCTACCTGTCATTCACTCTATTGTAATAATCACTATATCTGAAGCATTATTTGGGTCAAGCTTTGCAAAAGGTTATTACCTGGTTATTCAGATGGGGCCAGAAAGCTTTTGTTCCCTTCCCAATTTGCCAGGATTAAGTTGGTGTTGATTTATCTTATTTGCAAGGGACCTCAATAATGCAGGAGATTCATAAGCTTTTAATGGAGATGGTCTTCAACTTGTCATGTAGAGCTAATTTGAGCTCAACATGACATACTGATTAGGGAATAGCATATAATCTTGTTTCACACTGGAGCATGACTTGAAAACAATTTACTGGTACTGCTGCACAACCATAGATTTATATGATTTACATCTTCATCTACATTTTGAATGATTTTGTTTATAAGAGCAAGAAAACACAAAACTAGAAAAAAATGAAAATGAAATTTCTATGAGAGACAATGTTAACTTAACTTGAAATGTAGTGTAATTTTCTGCCATTGTATCCCCTTGCTTTTTATCTTCAACCTCAGCCATAGGGTTGGTGGTATGGCTGGTGGCAGGTGTTGGCCCCCAGTGAAGACTAGCTGCTAGTAATGTAAATGTTATTGTAGTCTACTCTGCTTGTGTTGAAATTGCTTAAAATTTAAACACACGACGGTCTATCTTTTGCATTATGGGGCCTTCGGAGGCCTTTTCTATAATTATAATAACAAATTAGGATGAAGTTACCTCGGAAAATTACTGAGAATCAGCTTCACTAATTGTTGAGAAGCACTTGTCTTTGTTAATCCTGGTGGCAGTTCATTTCCAACATTCACCTTAGTTTTTCAAGTTTTGTGATCAATATTTGGCAGTTAGAAATAATTCTTTCAGTGGTATGTCTGTTATGGTTTTAGATTTGTTTGTGGTACCTATGATATATTTTCATTGTTGTTGCTCATTTTGTGCACATTATTTCTTTTATGGATCATGTACTTTAAACTCTTGTTCTTTTATGAAACGTGCTTCAAACTCTTATTCTTTTTGCAGCGAAAAATGCTGGATGAGCAAATTAAACAGAAGGAGGAACAGGAAGCATTCAAGGTTTGTACTTCTGCCAAATTATTTTTCTACGTATGGTGTCTTAAATGTACTTAACAGCCAAATGCTTTTAACTTTTTGTAGGTTGAGTTGAAAGCTATGCGTGAAGCTGCACAATGGAGAAGATCACAAGGTAATCGCCTATTTGGATGTCCACTTCTTGAGCACCCCTCCTTCCCCCTTGCATGGTAAGCTGGGGAGGGTAAGGTGAAGTCGATATATCAATTCTACTTTTTGGGAAGTAGTATTGTGCAATTTGTTTAATGCATTGACCATAATGATATAGGCTAGAGATATCAATTGGAATGCAATGTTAGTATGAGTAGATAGTTTAAATTTAATTTTGGTTGAGTAAAGCATATATTACTTATCAAAAACAGTATTAGCGAGTATAAATTCTATATCCTGTATCAAGCACGGCAAGTTAAATTTAATTTTGGTCGAGTAAAGCATATGTCACTTATCAACAACAATATTAGCGAGTATAAATTCTATATCCTGTATCAAGCATGACAAATGGGTTCTAGAAGAGGTGCCATGCATTTTCTGATTGAAGTGTTTGTTCTGAAACAAGCTGAACCTGTAGAGTTGTTAAATTGTCTAAATCACTGGATAGTTCTCGACACATTTGAAATTGCTTACTGATCATTTTGCATAGATGTATATCGTGAATAATTTCTATATCCTTTTGTTTTCTTGTCTCACACCGCTTTTCCTTGTCTTAATTTTCTGATATAGTTTACTATCAATAGGGTTGTATATGATTGTGAATTTCTCAAAATCTCTTTTAGTTTCGTAGATGATGTTATCACTCTTGATTTTTTTATGTTTGACTGAGGATTCTTGTAATTCTGGGTCGATCATCACTGGCTTGCCAGGAAAGTAAATTTTATAGTCATATGTAATAGCAGAAAGGCACTTTGTTTTGTGAGTATTTTGATTTCTTTAATATCTGATCGCGCTGTTCATGTTTCCATTGAAGGAGGTATGGTATGCATTATAGAAAACAAACTGAACATTCTGCTTCAATTTTTTTATATTTTTCACCTGTTAATTTAGGTTGTGGATTTTGGTAGGGGGTTTTATTTGTTGGTTTATTTTCATGCCATTATCTTTTCAGTTCTCACAAATTGATATCCCCGATATACAAATAAGATCCTACAGTCTTGAGGTTATCATCTTGATGAAGAAAACTACATTTTTACATTAAAATATCTTAGTTTATCCAAAAACCAAGATACAGAGAAATAAACAGAAGATTGGCAAATAGACCGACAGGGATATGACATTATATTGCGTTTTCTATATCTACAATGCTTGAAGGAACAATAGAAGTCATGAATATATCATTGTAGAAGTAGAAACTTTTGGGGTTAATTTCACCTGTGGTAATAAAACTGTTATGCTAATAATGCTTTGGTAAGAAACAATCTATTTGTAACCAAAGTATAACTCACCTATCAATGAAGGTGAAATTGGTTTGAGATTGACTGCAAGATGACCGTAATATGGCACATCGAGTTCTCATCAGCACTAGCATAATCATTCTGTATCTAAATAAATAATCTGATGTGTCAAATTTCAGTCATTTTACATTCAATTTCAAGCCTTTTTGTATCTTTATTGTAATTAAATAATACTTGAGTTATATTCTGGTTACAAATCAATTATTTTTTATTGAATAGGGTAAAAGTTTAATGACCATAGGTGCAATTTTGAGTTGAATTCCTTATTTTCTGGAGTCTCAATCAGGACTAAAGCTGTGGCCATGGGCGTATGTCACCTTCATCTGCATACTGATTAACTCAATTAGTCATAAGGTCCATGCAAGTATCTTAATTGTTGTCAGTGAAAATTTTCTGATATTCATCTGTGTTTAACAAAGAGTTTTCCTGACAGGTATATCAATGGAGGGTGATGATGAGCTACTGGCAGAAATTGAAGTTAAGGTAGCCCCCAAAAGAGAGGAATGGATGACAACACTGCCTCCAGAAAGAAAAGTAAGACTTTTTAGTACCTTCGTTTGCACTTTGCACTTAGGAACTATGATCCGGCACGTAACACGTGTTTGGTTTTTATAGCTGAATTGTAATGTGTCATATTTATTGTTCTCAGCCAGGAGGTGTGACCATGCAATCCACAAGATTCAGTAAAGGCTCCAAGGAAGGACGGGGTGACACCAGTGTTTGGACAGATACACCTGCAGACAGAGCCCAAAAAGCGAAGATAAAGTGAGAATTCTCATTGAATTTGGAATGACATTATGGCATAAATTCTACCATGGTTCTCTTAAAATGATGTGCTAATGCATTGCGTCGTGTGACAGCTACTTGGAAGCATATAATGAGGCTGCAGCACTTGCTTCAATTGAAGAGGAAAAGAAAAGGGTTAGTGCAGATGCAGATTTGGTGGATAAGTACAACAAAGCAAAAAGATCAAAGTCTCTCGTACAAAAGCACCAAGAAGAGAGCACAAGTCGTTCAAAGAAAAAATCCAAGCGGCAGCCAGCTGAGAAAGAAGAGTGGGTGGGGCAACACCCGTGGAAGCCCTGGGATGGTGAAAAGGACCTTGTTGCCGGAAGGAAGAGTATAAAGTTTGATACCGACAACATGTCTGCTGGTCTGACTTCCAGGTTTTCATCAGGAACATTTCAGAGGAACTTCCTTTAGTCCATGGATGCGCTGATTTTGTTTGAGTTAAAGCATCCTTAAGATTTCATATATTGCTTAGAAAATGATAGTTAAATTAGTGCCTAATTGTTATGTATATATACATCTGACTTTTCAAGCATATATACATCTTTATATGCTCGAAATGGAAAAGAAATATGTCATGGAAATGCATTTCCACAAATTTTTGTAGTTCTATACTGGAAAAAATGCAGTATACAGATTGCTATATGAAATGTGTACAGTTTTTACTTATTTTTTTTTTTCTGTTGAAATATACCATTCTCTGTTTATATTTCAGCTCAATCTTTTGGTATCATTATCATTATAATTTTTTTGTATGTGATAGGAAGAATTGAATTTAAGACTTTCCGCAATTATAATTGAGTGCCGGCTACCAAGCCAGCTCTTTTAAAAATATTGCTATAATTATGTCAAACATGTGCATAAGCAGCACATGTAGGTGTTGAAAATGGGAGGAAGAGAGCTTTTATATTTTGGAAGGAAAATTTAATAAAATAAAAACCAACCTCTTCCTAAATTTGTTAGAATATGAATTGAATTTCCTTGGCAACTCCTTTTTTAACAAAAATTTCTGATTGTTCACCCAAAACATAATGCAGTATTTTGTTTCTTCTTACATGCCTTTGCAGTCTCTCATGTCATGTTGTAAAATACATTATTGATAATTGCATAATTCAACTCTGTGGCTCACCTGATATCAAACAGTAACAACCATTTCTGGGACAGCTTTAATAATATTTTTTTCGTTTTTTTTTATCTGTTATTTTTGTTATTTTATTAGAATTAAAAAATAATAACTAGATTTAAATTTAGTATTAAATTGTGTAATTAAAATTAAATTATCAAATATAATTGGTTATAATTTTATTAGAAAAAAATAAATTAAAAAAGTAAATTAAATTATATTGACTATCTAAAAGTGACAGATATTAAAATTTGAATTTTACTTAAAAGACGGGGGACTAATATATAACTATCCTTTCAATTTTGCTTTTTTGAAAACCTTTCAATTTTGTATTTGGTCTGAATAAAAAACAAATAGTACTTTTTAGAATAAATAAATAGCACTCTTTCCTATTTTTAATACACAGATGGCCAATGCTGTCTAGCGTTTAAACAAAGAAAAG
>JBBPFJ010001354.1:0-13655 GCA_037975025.1 Excoecaria agallocha | reverse complement strand
GGGAGCTAGAAAAGCTAAAAAACCAGCTAGTGAAATAGAGTATAAACTAAGGCCTACTAAAAACTAAAAAGAGAAACAGACCTAGGCTAACAAAGAAAAAGAACTACAACCGAAACCAAATAAAAAAAATGATTCTAACAAGACACCTCGAGACAAAACAAAACTCAGGAGCAAAACTTCTAGCGATGTCTAAATATGCATTTTTATATTCATGGAGGATTTTAAATTTCCAAATAGGCATTTTTATATTCAATAGAAGTAGAACTAATATCGAAGTTGTCTGAAGCTTTCGAGTGGAATTTAAGTCAAAAAATTAAAACAAATATCGTGGTTGCCTTACATCCTCCATGAAGAAACAAAAAATTAAAAAACAAAATAAACAAAAATATCCAGATAGGTTACTAACCTGTCAAATATTTAAAGAACAAAGGATGAGAAATGATAAATTAAACACCCAATTCAGTCTTTAAATCGAAAGTATTTTTGAGGAGAGCTGATAAGCTGGCGATGAAAAGAAGTATAGAAAAATTACAAAAAAAAATCAGAACATAAAAAGGGAAAGAATCAAAGAAGTAAAGAATAAAATAAACAAAAACATCAAATTTCAATTAAAATGAAAAGAACTAACCGTTGATTTTTATGTCTCCCTATTGTATTTCTGAAGGGGCAGCAAACACAAAAGTTACTGATTCAGTCTTTAATGGTGGAAGTGTGTATCAGAAATAATAAAAGAGAAAGCAGAGAAGAAATATCTTTTCCAGAGATTGCATTGGGGTTTGGAGGAGATAGAACGCCAGAAATGATCCATCTCGGTGCACAAGGACTGGATCTGAGAGATATCCTTTTTTATACGGAGAACGAAATTTCAGGAGAGTCCAAACCTCTACTAGATGTAGAGCTCTGAAGTCACTCGAGCCTTTAAATGCCATCTCGACCTCTCAAAAGGATCTTCTTGGAACGGCAGGGCAGGAACGATACGCGAATGACGGCAACGACATATGAATGGCAATGAGGGGCGAGGGAGAGGGAGATCGTAATAAGGGGAGGAGTTGGAGAGGGAGATCGATGCTGGAAAGGGGAAAGAGAGGGAAGCTGAGGAAAGACTAGGATTTTATTATTTTATATTTCTAACATAAAATACTTAAATGTCCATGATTTAGCAACAAAATTTGATTTTTGTTGCTAATTTAACACCAAAAAGACAACGTTGTTGCTATTTTTGTTTAAAATGTAAATTAGCAATGAATTTATATTCAACTGCTAATTTAGCAATAAAATTCTATTTTAGTTGCTAATTTAATAATTGAATTCTATTTTGGCTGCTAATTTAGCAACGAAAATGCAATTTCGTTGCTAATTTAGGACCATAAACTTTAAATTTCGTCATAAAATTTTGGTGCTAAAAGTTTTCTCTATTTTTAGCAAACGAAGATAATGATTTTCCATTCCGTTGTTAAAGAAAAAAATACCCACCAAAATTAGCAACAAAATTTAGTTTTCATTGCTAAATAGCAACATAATTTATTTTTCGTTGCTAAATTAGCAATGAAAATGATTCCGTTGCTATTTTTTCATTGCTATTTTGGTATTTTCTTGTAGTGCCAACTGTCTTGTTATTACCAAAGTTCCTTCTCGTACCCTCAACTTTTATGGCTGTATCCTTTAAAGACTTCCAGTCTTTTAAACCTTTTATCTTTAGGCCATCACTCAAGTACGAACTTGTATTTCGAATAAAGAGCCTAATAAGGGTCAGCCGTGTTGGGCTTCCTCTTTATTTCCATTATTCCTAGTAAGATAATCATGAAAAGGCTCATTGTGTTTCTGGTTAAGTAATTCAAGATCTTTTAAGGTAACCTCCATTCTGGTACTATAATCATACTACCTAAGGAACTTTTCGGTAATTAAATCCTAGTCCTCTTTTGTACACCTGTCTAATCCATGATACCAGTCAATTGCAGGCCTAATTAAACTTAAACAAAAATACTCCACCTTTTACTTTTTGGTTAAGGTGGTCCCCTTCATGATCAGAGTACACTACTTGACATGTGCAGAAGGATCTGAAGTACCATCAAACCTTGGCAAATCAAGCATCTTATACCTTTGAGGCAATAGGTCATCATCATCCAAATCCTTATCCTCAGGGTTATCCCCCTACCAGTAGAAAATAGCCTAAACATGGCTTTAACCTTCTCTTCCATCTTTTTGAAAGCTATATCCTCAGCACTAGGGCCTCTACTTTTCATGTTCATCACTGGAAGAGCATAATCTTCATCCTCCTTTTCAATGTAATCATTCTCAAGGTTATGTTTTCTTTCCCTTATTAACGAGTCTCGAGGTACGGTAGCATCTGTTATAGCAGTATCCCTAATGTGCATCGAGTCCATTGTCTTATGAGCAGGTGCTATAGGTCGAGCTCTAACATGTGGTGTTGTAAAGGTCACCAATCTTCCAATCATAGCTAGTATTCTTTCTTTGAACTATTAAAGTCGCCTATCTAGCCTCTAATCCAATTCATCCTTTGCTATCGAAGGCCCTAAAACAAAAGCAGCCAACCTTTCCCTTAAAGATGGAAACCTTGTTGCCTTATCGGTAAATCTTTCGATCTTATTCAACTACTCATCATCCATTTATGACCTTATTTCTTAACTGCTTACACTCAACTCTAAACTAACTTCCGAACCTAACTCTAAACTTAAGCTTGATCTTGGCAACTTGAATGTTGGCCTTCAAATAAGACAACCATCTGACCTTTTAGACCACTTAGATAAATCTATGATGGCTGTAAGAATCAAATATTAGGAATAATGCATGATAAATGATGTATGAGCATGGTATATACATGTGTATGGGTGCAATGAATGCTTTCGTTACACATCAATCACAATCACATGCAAGTATGACAACGACCTTCCAACCTTATAACTCCCACATAGAAGGTCGTACAGTCTCTTTCCTATATAGGCTTAGCCCATAGGTTAACAGGATATCCAATGGACATGCAGAGTGCACGATAGAAAATTGATGGTATAACCTCTCTAATCAAAAGTACAAGCGTATGGGTTTTAACCATTATATATTCTGACTAACTCATACAAGTCAGGTAGAGCCCATCGAGGCATGGCAACATTTGACTAGTACCTTCTTAACTTATTTGAGTTTGGTCAATACATAAAGGTCTACATAGCAGGCAAAAAATAATTATAGCCATACAACCTAAGGAAAGTTGCTATGGCCATTACATGGGCTTGAGTCAAGGGTGATGAAACTTTAGAGCTATCCAAGCATGGTTCCTGGCAATAGGTTTAGCTCATCACGAGTGTAACAATTGATGGGTCACCATTTTATATACCATTTGATACTAGACTTAGGCTGGTGGGTCTTCTTGGCACCTTCCTACATTGAGTCAACATAGGGCATGTTTCAGGATAACACCGGGGCTAAAAAGGGGTACCTAACTTAATTCTAAGGCTCTAAAATATATGTAGTTTTTAAAAAGAGATAGGATTAATAAAAAAACCATTTATAAATAACTTAATCAAGATGCTTTTAGAAGCAAAGTCTCTTTAGTCTCCAGTGGAGTCGTCACTGTGGCATGCACCGGAGCCACACTCGTATCCGAGGTTGCTCTTGGAAGCTTACTTTTAGGATCCAAGATTTGAAGTGGCTCACTATAAATCATAAATTGGCTACTTCACAATAAAGAAGGGTTAAGCTCAAATTATTATTGGTAGTTAACCCATGAAAGCATCTGCTAATAGGCTCAAAGAGGCAGGTGTCATAGAGTCATCACCCAACAAAATATTGAAAACATTGGTTCTTTTATGTGTATTTTACAAAAACTCTTTTATCCTTTGTTTGATTTTTGGGATAGAAAATTGGAAATTGGTCTATATTTTAAGAAAAAACCTACGTTAATTAATAAAAATCAATTTAAGCATCTTTTCAATTTAAACATGCCTAAAAATTCTTTTTTACTCACTATTACATCCCTAAAATGAATACATCCAAAATACATAAAAAAAAGCTAATAAAGCAAGATAATAAACAAAATGATAAAACAAAATAAATGTAAATAAGATCAAACAAACAGAGAGAGGAAGAGAACCAATCGGGTTACGACTCCCAAGGCATGATCATCTCAAGGGATCCTACAAGAGCTCATAGGGTCAATTACTCACACAAAACCATAAAACCAAAACAATTAGCATTACAATTAAAAGGCTAAAAAAGGATAAAAATAAAAATACAAAATAATACCACTAAATAATACATGCATACAGAAGTGAATATGTGCAAAAAATGAATAATCACTTCAAGTATCAAAAAATAATACGAATAACAAGAAAAGTGCATAAAATACATAAAAATAAATCTATAATCGGCCACACATGCCCCTAAATGGGTGACGAACGACCATGATTAGAGGAGGGTCGGGATAAGAAGGAATCATTATGACATCCCATCTGTTGCATTAACAGACAGCCTGTGGTATTTTTTCCCATCTATCACTCAAAGGACAGAGCAGAAAGCTAAAAATTACACCAAAATCACCAAAAGCTTAAGTAAATCCTAGATTTTCAAATATAAGGGCCTAAAACATACCAAGCTAGAATCCTAGCCCTAAATCATGCTTCAACTATGTTAAATGACATTAATATCTAAAATAACATAATAAACAAACAAAGCTTTAAATTACACAACCATAGAGGAAATCGTACTCAAATTAATATTTCACCATACGTACAAATCCAAATTAGCATGGCATTCAAATGAAACACATTAGTTTCAAAATAATAACACTCTAACATGTTAATTTTAACAACAAATAACATAAAATACATAATTAAATATAAAGAAAAAAAGGTGGATGGAGATCCTAGAATATTATCCTTAGAAGATATTCTGAGTCTATATATCTTGAAGTCCAGACCTATACTCCGATCTTAACTTTATGTTTAAGAAAATAAAATGATTTTTATGTGTGTGTATTTTGCTGGATCAAAAGAGTGTTATAACCTTTGCCTTAGAGGGAGAAAAATTGATTTCTTCTTCTATAATAACTTATCCATTTTTATAAGAATGATTCCCCTACCCCTCCCCCTTTGAAACCTTAATCTTTTTTATCTTTTATACCTAGGGAGGATTTGGAATTGCACTCCAACTCTAAATTTTTAAGTTTGGAGGGATGGATCCCTCAAAATCTGAACTAAAAATCCTGGAGAAATATGATCTTTCATTTTTTTAAAAAAACATAGGAAATCTAGAAATTCAATAATAGACGGTAATCCATCATGGTCAAATGGCTGTCCCTTAGGCAAAAATCCAAAATTTACAAAAATGCTTGATCTAACCTGAATAGGAAGGAGGTGGCCACAAACAACCATCCCTTGTATGATAAACGACTGTCTATCATCACTAAAGGCTAAAATCATAGTTTTTAATACTCTTTTGTTAAAACCTTTAACATTACTTGAAAAATCATAAAATTTTCATTTTACACTAGTGTCAAGTGATTTAATACCTATAAGGTATCTAGAGTTCCAAATTATCCACCGTTATATCGAGGCCAAGTTATAAAAGCAGTTGTAGTGTGTAAATGCAATGCATGACAAATGAGTGACAATTAAGTAGGTATGATAATCCTATAAGATATATGTGTGATTAATTAGTAATAGAGGGTATAGTTTTTATGTTATTGATAATTAACACTATAAATTTCATGTTAGAACTATATGGTTTTAATTCCCAATTATGGGATGTATAGGAAGTTTAGGATACTAATTTTGAGTCCGAACCAAAATGCTAGATGTGTTGTTAAGTATTCTAATGTTAGTGGCAAGTTAGGGAAGTGATCTATGAAAGAGTTTTTAAATGTTAATAGTAACTTTAAGGTAATAACTATATAAGGAAATTCTAAGTGATCTTACTTCGATGGCAATGGAATTAAACAATTAGCAAAGGTAGTTGAATAGGAGTGGATAATTGTTTCACTCATAAACCTAAGAATAATTTCTAGATAGTGACAGTTAGTGCTAGCTAAACTTAGTAATGCACTTAGTAGAATGGAATGTTAAAGTTATGAAATAAGTAGGTATGTTTTGAGTCATACTTAGTGAATTATTATTATTATTATTATTATTATTATTATTATTATTATTATTATTATTATTATTATAAATGACTTAATTATATATTGCTTGAGTAGGTTTCAAGTTGAAGATGTTTCGGAGGCTAGGATTATAGCAGCCGTAAAAAATCTCCAGAAGATATAGTGTAGGTCATAGAAAGCTTTTATACTCTATAAAATTCTTAATATTATATTTAACTATGTTTGAGTATGATTGTAGACATTGGGCCCTAAAGAAGCTTTTATCAAGGTTACCTAATGAGAAAGAATGTTCTTTGAAAGATAGCAGATTAAAGATTTTGAGGTCTTTTCCAGACTAAAATCAAGTTGAAAATGTTTTGAAGTATTTTTATGCTTGGTTCGGGCACTTGAGGGAAACAAAGGAACAAATAATGATAAATATGCCCAATTAGGGGCTTAAAGGTCTATTTTAATGCCTTTTTAGCCTTGCACACCTTTGCAAAGGGTTTGCATACTCTTGTAAAGCTTTGCACACCCTTGCAAAAGGTTTTCACACCCTTGTAAAGGTTTGCACAGCCCTGTAGAAGGTATACACACCCTTGCATAAGGTTTGCACACCCTTGCAAAGGTTCGCACACCCATGCAAACCACTTACACGGCTGAGCAAAGAGGGAATTTTCTTTTTCAGGCCAAATTTAGTAAGTTAACTGTAGCACTTGATTTGCACACCTATGCAAACCACTTGCACAAATATACAAGCGAAAAGTAGGTCAACTTTTTATAATCAAGTTGATAAGTTGGCTAATTTTTTGGGTTTGCACACCCGTGCAAACTTCCCTATATAAGGTTCTAGCCGAGTTACTTTCAAAATGTTGGCTAAAAAGATTTAAAAAAGTGATTTTGAAAGTTTACCTCTATAAGTAATAGCAAAGCTTAAAAAAAGTTTTCAAACACCAAAAGTGTTATCTCAAAGTCATTCTCTACATTTTTTAAGCTTGTTTTTCGATGACAAAAAGATTTGAGAATTCGACATTCGGCAGTCTAATTGAGCAAATACACTGAAGGTAATATAAAAAGTGTTTTCTCCTCGATTCAATTTTTTGACAGTATAAAATTTATACATTTATTAGGTCAAATATTATAAATTTTATTCATTAATTTATTCACCGTATTTTTGTTATATATTTGCTATTGCTTAAATTTAAGTCGTGAAACCCCTTTTAAGGGTATATTACCATGTGATAGAAAATACTAAACTATTCTTATAAATTCCCCTTTTACCATTTTGGTTGTTTTCTCAAAAATTTTGGTTTAAAAATTGTGTTTTTGTATTTAGCGATCCCTTTTGGATCTTTTCGTCGACAAGTATTTTATTTTAAAAGGAGAGAAAATTAGCTTTTGCCAGGCCAATATGGCCGTGTATCACTTGATACACACCCATGCATCATGTGATGCATGATCTAAAATATATTTTTTCATTTTTTTTAAATAAAAGAGTCAACCATATGTCGCTTAATGCGTGTCAATGAATTTCCAACATACATGCTAGATTCTTATCTTTCTTTTTAATTTATTCCATTTTGCTTTTTCTTATTCTCCTTTATTATTATTATTGTTAGTATTGTTGTTACCATTGTTGGTATTGTTATTATTATTATTGCAAATAACCTTCTTGTGAGTGCAGCCAAGCGAGCGCTACAGGTAAGTCCACGATCCTTTATCTTTATTATAAAAAGGTTTTTTCGACTGCAAATGAAAAAAAAATATTGCAAAAAATATTTAAAATAAAGAATTGGGATGTTTCGTTAATAAAATCATAATAATGTCCATATTTATGCCCAATAAACTCACGTGTAAAAATTAACTTTTAATAATGTAAATGATTCTTGTATATAATTAAATAACACGAGATATTTCTTAAATGAAACTTGGATGGTAGCTCACTATTTTCAAACCCTCATAATGAAATGCTTCTTCAATAACCCATATGTAAGGACCAAAGTCCTTATCAAATATGCTACAATGAATCACTCAATTTATGGACGGCTTCATCACTTTATCCAATGCCATGATTTATCGCTTTCTTATATGATTAGGAACACCTTTAATTTTTATGTTTGCTCTAATCTCACACGTAAGAAAAGGGATAACATAATTAACTTGAAAGCTGTTATGTCACATTTATCAAAGGTAAAAATAATAGAAGAGTTCCAAACCATCTATGGAGTTTTGGCCTCACAAGATTAGAACACATTTTTTCCAATGTTCTATTGGGTGATGATTCTTTACAATTAGCCTTTGATGCCTAATAAGATGGCTTCAGGCTATCGATTGTTAGCAATAAGATAAGAATACCTTGATGTGCCATCTTATACCTCTCGAGGCTTAAGATTTGACAAGTCGGGTTGAGTTTCTTTCCTAGGCAGGGAAGCCTTAACCTGGTCCGATCCTAAAAGTGGGATCGAATCGCTAAGGGTCAGAGGTTTATTCCATTAAGTCCAATAATCCTTTGGTTTCAAGGCTAAAATTGAGTAGTAGCAAAAAGAGAGAGTGCATCACAATGGCGACTTCATTGGAGACACTTTCGAGACTTTGCTTTAAAACTACTTTTTTTATGTGACATAAAAGGCTTTCGATTAAGAAAAGTTATCTCTTTTCAAAATTGCATTAGAATCATGCTAAAACCTTAGAATAAGTTAGGTGTCCTAATTTTTTAACCATGATGCATTCCCAAAGCACTCATTTGTCATTCACTCAACTAAGTGTAGTGTTATAGATAGTCGCCAGCCCAAGTCTCGTACCTCTTGGTATAGCAAATGATGATCTAATTGATCATTATGCTTGTGATGAGCTAGACCCATTGGAAAGGACCATACTTGGATAGCTTTATAATCGAGTACTTAGACCAAAAGCCTATGTAATGACATAAAAATCTCCACTAGGATGTCCATAATAATCTTGGATTACTTATGATATGGATCCTTATATATTAAGCATACCTAGATAAATTCAGATGTTCGCTTATCAAAGGCTGCCATACTCTAGTAATCCTATTTTGATTTGCTTGGATCGCTTGAATATGCATTGATTAAAACCTTTTTATATGTTTTTCTTGAGAGGTATTATGCTATCAAATTTTTATCGCACACTATAAATATTCATTAGGGTCCCCTGTTGACCCATGAATTAAGCCCACCTAGGAAGATGACTTTAACCATTTGTGTAGGAGAAATAAGGTGGAGAGGATTCTTACATGTGGTTGTCGATGCTGCATCTCATGATCATATATTTGCATCTGCTCTTGCATTATACTAATAACCCCTATTTTGATAGCCATAGTAGAGCCATCATTTTGGAAGTGGTTTCGAGGTTCGGACGGTCATTTGGTTAAGAAATGATTTTCTAAATAGATAAAAGAATTGGTATCAAGATAGAGTTCAGAATTAGGATCTAAATTAGGTATATTTAGTGTTTTAAAAGAGTTTTCAGAAGGGTATTTAGAACATTCAGAAAAGGAAATCATTTCTAAGCTCACTCCTTCTGTTGGTTCCTCTGATTTCTAAAATATCGATAAGAGGATGGATGACCTTGAGAGAAAGATGATGTTAATATTTGCTAATCTCACAGCTAGTTTGGCCTTGATCTCAGCTGCTCAACCTATTACGCTAGCTATTGCTTGAATCAAACTGACTCCTATTAGGGAGATTCCAGCAACATCTATTATGACACCCTCACTAGCAGCAGATATAAAAAATATGGCTTTATGAGAAGTAGAAAAAAAATATTGCTTTAAATGGTCCCTAGTGTGATTTTATAAATGACAAGAAGGAGGAATTGTTAGCCCCTCAAATGCTGAAAAACCTTATCCTTAAGGAGGAAAATCCTACTGTAAAGAAGATGGAGAAGAAGCTGGAAGCCTTAACTAGGATGTTGTCAGTTAGGAAAGGAGTTAGTCCTGAGGATATTAATTTAGATGGGGAAGATGCTTTACCTAGTCGATTCAAGATGCCTAACTTGATGAAGTTTGATGGCGCTTTTGATCCACTAGCTCATATCAAGCAATATGTGCTGCTTATAAAAAGAACCACCTTTACTAAAAGACAAAATATGGATCTCTTGAGTTTTAGCCTTGTATGCCCTACCGTTGACTGGTATCACAGCTTGGGTAGAAAGACCAAAAAGGATTAGGAAAGGCTGACAAAGAAGTTCTTTAGGCAGTATGATTGTAGTACACATATGGAAGTTACTTTGAAAGATTTAGAGTTGTTACAACAGAAACTTGAAGAGTCATTTCATGAGTACCTTACTCAATAGATGAATAAGGTAATGGAAATGAAGAGGAAGCTCAACACAAAGGATCAGATTCGATTGTTCATTCAAAATGCTAGTCCTTACCTAAAAAAGGGTTTCAAGATGAAGGGGTTAAAAGACTGAGAATCCTTGAAAGATATAACAATTAAAGTAGAGAAAGAATATCTAGCA
This sequence comes from Excoecaria agallocha, assembly GCA_037975025.1. NCBI lineage: Eukaryota > Viridiplantae > Streptophyta > Magnoliopsida > Malpighiales > Euphorbiaceae > Excoecaria > Excoecaria agallocha. The sequence goes on along the minus strand of JBBPFJ010001354.1, from coordinate 3,085 downwards.
AAGAAAACTAGTTTTGCGAGTTCAAATAGTAAAGGTTATAGTAGCAACAAGTGGAGACTCGAAAGTTTGAGTTTTGGTAAGAGTGCTGGTAATGGTAGTAGTAGTAGAGGTAATAGTGAAAGAACTACTGAAGTGTCAGCAATAGGGGTTAACCAATGGCATTACTTAGAATTAGGCAAGTCATTATCCTGGTGCCTTAGTCATTTGATGAAAGAAGGGAAGTTACAGTCGGTGCCACCTAAGCCTATAAGGAGTTAGGCTAGCCAAGACATAGGTCCAATTGGTATTGTGCCTTTAACCAACACACAGAGCTTGAGATTGATTACTGTCGTACCTTAAGGGATCGTATCCAAAACTTGATTAATTCTCTATAAATACTTAATCTTAAGGAAAGAGCTAAGAAGAAGGAAGCTTACAATGTTATGCTACCACCAATGCTCATGGTTGGGTCTTGGTTGCTAGAATGATATGTTCTTAAAGATTTGTATGGTAATAAGTACACTACAAGAAAAAGGTTTATTAAAGACCACAGTTTATGGACCGGTCAGTTTTCTTGTCTTTAAAAATATATCAATAAGGACCAATTTTTTATATGGTCTTTAATTTTTAATTCAGTCCATATTATTTGTGATGGTATAAAAACCGGTCCTAAAAATTATTAATTTCTGGTCCTTAAAATAACCAAATTTGGGCGGGGTAAACTCGCACTCTCCTAAAAAGTCAAAAGAAAAAACCATCTCTTCTCTCACGAAACCCATTTGCTCATTTGCTTTGTTTTTTTTTTCTTTTTCTAATAAAACTTTCTCTGCCCTAACAGGTGGGTTTCACTTGATTGAGACTCCATACCGGCATTGCATCGACGGACACTTCTTCCTCACTTCACTCTCGACACCTCCGATACAACTTGCTCCCCCATAGACAGCCCCGAGATGATGTGCTCTACCATCGACAGCTGCTGCAAAGACGTTCCTCACTAGAAAAGAACGACCATATTAGGGTTCTTTATTCCAATTATACACAAATCAGAGTGAAAGCAAGCATTTTATGTAAGGTTTAAGATTTGAATTTCGTTTTCTTATTTTTAATTAGTCATAAAACATAGGTTCGTTTTTCTCCTTATATTTCCTTGTTCTTCTAGTCTTGCTTTTGTGTTTTGGAGACTCTGTAAACCTTTTCTGCATAATCGTTCTCATTTCTGTGTATCGAGCAATTTGGCTTATGGTTTTAGTAGTCAACCTCAGATTTCTGGTGCGTTTCTTTTCGTTGGATTAGGAGCTTATTTAGTAAATGGCTGTTGGTTGGTCCCTTAATCTTCATAATTTTAGCTTTGTTTCCTGGGTTTTTCTCTTGGTGTTTTTGATAAGGGGCTCTATTTACGGTGGTTTTTCTGCTACATAAGGGCGCCATTGTTTGATTGTTTCCTGATGCAAATTGGTTTCTTCTACCCAAGGATTGCTTTGTGTATCTGATGATGGGAATTTTTCTTCGGTCACTGTTCGTATTATTTTGCCTACCACTCTGTTTTTATGGGTTTTTTTGGTTTTTTCTATGTTCTGGTTCTCTTCAAGTTACTAGTTCTCTTCTTTGGTTTGTTACTTTATTTTTCCTAGGGATGGTTATTTTTATCATGTTCTATAGTAATTATAGGAATTCTCTATTCTTACACCTATATTTTAGTGTGTATATGCACAAAGCATTCCTTGTTGCTTATGATTTGACTATGAGATAGCTGTGTATATGTGCGCATCTAACCATGGCCCATTTGACTTCCTCATTGCAAAGCTTGATTTTTGTTTCTTGGATGAAGCACCTAACGTACAAATTCATCAGAAAGCCAATTAATTGTGATGGCAAAGGTTGTTTATTAAATACTCCTATATGTATCTCTATTCAATTTTATATATGTATTAGTTCTGTGATTATGGAGCCACTAAAAGTTGATGTTGTAGTGCCTTGACAAAGGATCTATGGGGTATGCTTCTAGGAAGATTATTTGTTGGAACAGGAATGGGTATCAGTCCACTCGATAAATAAATTTGATGCTTTATGAGTTTTTTTTTTGTTTGATTCTAATTGGCGGCAGATGCCAATGGGGAATGCTTTTTGTATCCCTCATCTGTCTTCTTTTCCTTTTTTTTCCGTCGCTCTCTCTTTCTCTCTCTCATCTGCTACTTGTATCTATGTTTTGTTTTGGCCTACAGATCAGTGGACAATTAAAATCTTTGTAGATTGTTGCAAGCTTAACAGCTGAACAAGATGGTGAAACTAGGAAAGCTGCTTCAAATACGCTTGGTACTAGTTATAAGATTCTTTGTATGTCATGGGTTATTTATGATTGTAAATTTAGAAATGAAATCCTCTTTTATACTCTTTGTTTTCATTTATTTTTTATTCCTTTCTTGTGCGAATCAAGATCTGGTTTCTGTTATTTGGTGGAATTCTTAACATTGAAAAAATAAAAAAAATCATGTTAATTCAAAACAAGTGTAACTTATTATATATGACATATTTGTGGGGTTACTGAAACACAGAGCCTTGGGATATGACATATTTCTGTCTGGTTAATTATCAGCTGGCAAAGCTTGTCTGCAGTCGCATGGGGTGAGTTCTACCTGCTATTTGGGTAAAAATTAGAAGTTATTTTTTCCTATAATGCCTTTTTAATTGCGTTTCGATTGCTGTAATAAGGGGTTCAGCCACCATGGCGGAAGATGATTTCATTTCCATTTGGAAGGAATGCAGCGAAGATTTAAAAGATTGCTTAGGATCTATTGTGGTTCCTATTGGTAGCTTATCTGGTGGTCTATGCAGACATCGAGCTTTACTGTTCAAGGTAAGGTCTGATGCAATTTGTGATATTTCATACTGTGAACTTCAATTGTAAACTTTTATTGGGTGGCAATTATCTAGAATTCGTGCTTGATGTAATGAGAACTATTTTTATCATGTTCTTGAATTCTCTGTTCTTTTAGTTGATAACCTTTCGTTGGAAGAAGGAAGGAACTGATTTCATTCAAATATAACCTGTATAGGTGCTTGCTGACACAATTGATTTGCCATGTCGGATTGCAAGAGGCTATAAATA
>JBBPFJ010001353.1:0-13689 GCA_037975025.1 Excoecaria agallocha | reverse complement strand
CGTATCTCAACTTGATCATACAATAAAATATCCCGTGCCCATCAATGAAATTAAAATACCTACCGAATTTGAGAAAAAATTTAAGATCATGGACTCTATATATATATATATATATATATATATATATATATATATATGGCTTAATCATATACAGGTATCTGAATTTAACTTTAAAATTTATTTGAACATTTAAAATGTTATTATTTAACATTTAAACTTTAATATTGACCTATTAAGCATAATTTTGAAAATAATAAAATATAAATTCCATTGAAATCAATCTATTCCGTTTTCAGTTATCATTAATTTCATTGTACATGTGAGATACGTATTTTAATTACAGTGGTTAAAATATTACATTAGTACAGTTGAATATCACGTGATACAACTTTTCAAGAACAATGCAAATTTATGTATATTAAAATAAATTATTAAATCAAGTTCATATATCTCTGTATACATAAAACATACACACTCATATAGGACTATTGCATAGTTTTTACCAAACTATGAAATTTTAGCACATTACTCCTGAGCTAATCAAATACCATATTAGCTGTCTAAACTTATTTAAAATACAAGTAATAATACTATATTATTAAAAGTCATATTACCCTTAATAATTTGGTATTTTAATAATTTTAGAAATAATTGGATATTCGATTAGATAATAAAAGCAATACAATAGTTGATAATTATGAGAGTGTATATATTATCCAACAATAGATGAACTGTTGTAACTGAATTTAGTGACTATCGGAGTTAATTATACGTACATGACTTGTCGAGAAAACTACTGGCTGAAGAAGTTTGATGTCATAGGTAGGAATAATCACATCTGCCAATGTATCCTTTATGGTCAAATCGCCTAGCAGATTATTAGTCAGTGATCGCAGATATTTCCCATCATATTTCGGCCCTCTAACTTCACCCAAAAAACTTGCTAATGTGCTGATTATGTTGTTATTCCTAAAAAAAAAAAAAAAACATATAAAAACATGAGAAGAAATGTAAGCAAGTACTTTTGAATGCAAATTTACAAGTGAAAACATCTTAACTGCATATGATTCAGATGTTTATTTATAAATGAAATCAACAATAAAACTCTGATGTAAGAAAAGTAATTTTTGCACCTGATAATTTACTATCAACTTAGTCTATGATTAATAGCACATGAATCTAATTCATGAAGGAATGAAGCTTCTTCGCAAGATCTTTTTTTACAGAGACAAAGGTGATGTCAACTATTTGAAATAGGAAGATTTTTACTTCTAATTTTTTTTTTATTATTTTTGTAAAATGAGACAATTTCACTCTTATATCTTCCGACAATTATCTATAATATATCTATTTTTAAAAACAGTAAGACAATATTTTCATATCAATAATTTAGGAGCTATATTTGACATATTTTAGAGAAAAACTCTGATATTGCTATTTTATATGGTAGATAGAGTATAGTTGGAATATAATTCACACCTTTTGGGGGGAAAAATTTTGGGGCATTCCTGTAAGTAGAAGTTCTTGATGTCTTTAGCTTCGAAAATGGGTTTCTTCTCCTTGTTTGGAGCTGTGAGCATGGCAGTGACTAGACCGCCAGTGCTTGTTCCTGCAATTATATCAAAATAATCTGCAATTCTGGCACTTGGTCCATCTAAATCCTACAAAAACCAGAAAATTCAAAAAGAAATAATAAAAAGATAAAGAAACTAAAGGTGAAAAAGAAAAAAAAAATCATTTATTCAGATTGTCTACAGTACCTGAAGCTTGGATTCAAGAGAGGCCAGGATAATTCCAGGAATTATGCCTCTTACACCACCTCCATCAATGCTTAACACTGTTGCCATTTTTGCCTTTGCAGAACTTTTTGAAGCCATATTAATTATCTTTGGAGTAAATCTATGTCTTTTTGCAAATTAATATTATGCAATGATATATATATATATATATATATATATATATATATATATATATAGGAGCTTAAGAGATCAACTATGCATTATCTTTTCTTGAATAATTAAATATATAATAATAACAATAAAAGACTTTTCTTTTTTGATTGACCTAATGAAAGTCTTATTAAAATAATAATCATGGTAGTTTTAACTTCCAAAGATTCTTTGAAGCCTGTGAACCCCATATATAGAAATATGCATGAATTAACCCCATATGCATGAGCTAACTCAACTTTGTTTTTTTCTTTTTCCTATTGTCCCTTCCAGTAAATTACAAACAAGTGTTTATCAATAATGGCACTCAAAAAAAAAAATGTCCATCAATAATGAACTTTTTGTTTCTTTAGGAGATTTTATCACTCCTTTGTTGATTATGTCCAAGTGTATGGTTGTTGGTTGGTGAGAAAGATTATATTGCTTTTTATTTATTAATTAGGTGAAACTTAATGAAGAGAACATGTGAATAAAAGTTAGAAAATACATAAATTTTCTTCTACTTTGTAATAAACTATTTTCAAATTAATTGAAATAAAATTATCTCTTTTATATATTTAGAAGCTATTGTAAAATATTTTCATTGTATTATTAAAAAATATATGAAATACATCCAAATCTGTTAAAAATATTATATTATTTATTTTGTCATTGATCACACGTACGCAACATGTACATAATTTTTATATATTTTTCATGATATACCGCGTACTCTTATAAAATGTAATATAACATTATTAACCCATTCAAATGAATAATCTTTAATTTATATAATAATTTATTAAAAACTGATAATTTGTGAAAAAATTATATATTTTTCATGACAATGTGTATAATTTTACAAGATGCATGAGGTCCAATGTCCATTTCACTAGATAACAATCCACACTATCAGACGCTTGTAGCCTATCAAATTAAGTATGTCTGTCGCTACCAAATTTGATCAACATGACAAGGTCATGATGTATCCATCGTATTAACACCCTCAACAGGATATGAAAAATCAGATCACTGTAAAGCCATATTATCAGCCTACTAACCACACTATCGCTTGAGTATCCTACTTGTTTGTCTTATATCTTATAAATAGCTCAAACCTCCAAGCGTTACAAGCATTGCACTTTTAAGACTCTCTTTCTCTCTGTTTTTTCTCTTTAAGTCTCTTACTGATTTAAGATTCAGAATGCTAACGCCCAAACATACCAAGCTAGCTCTCAATCTGATCGGCTCACACATTCTTTCTCCTTTCGTTACTCCTTGGATTATCAATTCGAAAAAAAATCTCCATACCAATGTTTTGATTTTTAAATCATCGAACTAGTTAGGCCTAAAATCTATAATACATTACTTATTATAAAATGTTGGTCCCAAGGACGGATCCACTCACAAGACTCCCTTTAACTTTTGAAGAAAAAATAAAATTATTAGTATGTCCTCTTAATTTATAAATTATAACACTTAAAAAACATCTGTTTTTCCCCAATTAGTAAAACCCCACATGTCGTTTCTTTCGCTTTCTATGTAATTTTTTTTTCTTCTTTTTCCTTTTTGCTGCTACAATACGTACTTTATCTTTGCAATCACACATTTTCTGAAGTAACTTCACTTCTTCAAATTCTATATATGATTTAGCTTGTAGCTGTTTTTGTTGTTAGAAAAGGTTTGTTTGTAATAGGGAATTCAAGTTTTAGGAGTTGGTTGGTTGAGTGCTAACAATTATTTTAGAATAGATTTGTATAAATTTTTATGTTTAAATTAGAGAATTTGTTTAATTGAACCTGATTTTAGAGGACAGATATTTTAATCATAGCTGATACATTTTCTTACTCCATATTCAAATAAGGCTACATTATTTATTTTTTTTTATGATATTTGAGATGAACAATCTTTATTCACTTATCATCAAGTATGGCTTGTACCCATTTTAGAAAGGTATAATGCCTAATTCAACTTGGAATATAGAGAAAAGTAATTAAAATTTAAACGTTCTGCACTTTTAATTGAATGTTGGCTACCAGTCCGACTTATTATAATGATTTTTATTTTTACATTTTAAAATGGTATCCATGTCCTTCAAATGGCATTCAAAATGTGTCATTTTGGCTTGATATTCATTTCTTAGCTGCATTTTAGTTTTACTCCACTAACGGTGACAAGATAATCATGTAAATTTAGCGAAACTTGAAACAAAGGAATCTTTGAATTCGACTAAAAATGGATACTTTCTTTTTCTTACTCCTCGTTCCTCTTATCATCGTCTTCGCAATTTCCTGCTATTAGATTTCGCAATCACTTCAGCTCTACCCTTGGGAAAACCATTCCCATTAATTACTTATTCTTCCACTCTAACAGAAGATTGTTCTTCTTCTATCTCTTCACTCGTAATCATTTCTTCATTCACTGTTTCCTATTTACTTCTCCTCCTCCGACGAATCTCCTTCAATCTCGATAAGGCCAAATTTCTAGTTTCCTCAGCTTCAAGTTTCTGTTCAACGGACTCCACAATCCTCCGCTTTGCAAGTCCTGTTTCTTCCTTTACACTCCTTCTCAACGCATAAAACTCGCCCTCACCAATTCCAACAGAAGAATTCTGTTAAAAGAAAATATATTCTGATAGTATTTACAATGACAAGAACATAGAATATTGGAAGGCTTTGTTTGTCACAATTTTATTCAAACTCAAATGCCTATTAAATAGGCTAATACAACTGAAACTGAGATAAACAACCTCCTAACTAATAGGAGAAGTGCCCAACGTGATTGAGAAATAATAGGCATTATTCACATAGAATAAAAACAGAATGTGTGACTCCTTCCACGTAGCTGCTGACCAAGTCTTCCTGTTATTTTGGAGCAGTTTTAACACTCCCCCTTGCTCCAAAATTGCATACTCCAAGTGCTTCACGAAGATACTCAAATTTTTCCTTAGTCAAAGGTTTAGTTAGCAAATCTGCAAGTTGCTTTTCTGACTCACAATAATGCAAAACTACTTTTCCTTCAGCAGCCACTTCTCTAATAAAATGTGTCTTTATCTCCACATGCTTGGTCCTTCCATGGTGAATTGGATTTTTGGATAAGGCTATTGCAGCCTTATTGTCACAGAAAATCTTTGTTGCTTCTTCTTGATTCTGTGCAAGCTCTTCAAGTAGCTTTCGAAGCCAAAGCGCCTGACATGCAGTTGCTGAAGCTGAAATATATTCTGCTTCTGAGGAAGATAAAGCAACAGTGGCTTGCTTCTTTGAACTCCAGGATATCACTCCTGATCCAAGACTGAAAACATAAGCTGAGGTGCTCTTCCGGTCCTCCATACAGCCTGCCCAATCACTAGCTGTATATCCCACGAGCTTGTTTCTTGTTCCTCGAGCATACCAAATTCCAAGATCAGAAGTACCAGCAACATATCTTAGAATTCGTTTTGCAGCTCCATAGTGATGTTTTGATGGATTCTGCATAAACTTGGAAATTACACCAACAAAATGTGCAAGATCAGGTCTAGTGTGAGTTAAATAAATTAAACCTCCCACCAGACTTCTATAGCAGAACGCATCTGCTCGTTCCGTCCCATCAATTTGTTGAAGCTTTTCATTCACATTCATTGGTGTACCTGCTTCTTTGCACCCTACCATGTGAAAATGTTTGACCAAATCTAAGGCATATTTGTGTTGAGAGATAAAAATACCATCATCTGCTTGCTTTATCTCTAACCCAAGAAAGTAGTGCAGCCTCCCCAAGTCTGTCATCTCAAATTCACTCTTCATGCTTGCTCGAAATTCTTCAAGCATTACAGAAGATGAACTCACATAAATCATGTCATCTACATAGAGGCTTACAAATAAAACATTCTTACCCAGCTTCTTTATATAAAGCGTTGGTTCATTTCTACTCCTTTCAAAACCTTTTTTCAAAAAATATGCATCAATCCTCCCATACCATGCTCTTGGTGCTTGTTTAAGCCCATAGAGTGTTTTCTTTAGTTTGTAAACTTTTTGTTCTTTGCCAGGAACTATAAAACCTGCAGGTTGCATCACATACACTTCCTCTTCCAAAGTACCATTAAGAAACGCAGATTTTACATCATATTGATAAACAAGCCAACCCAAGTGAGCAGAAAGAGATAAGAGAACCCTTACTATTTCAAACCTTGCAACCGGGGAGAAGGTTTCATTATAATCTACTCCATATTGTTGAGCATATCCTTTTACGACAAGTCGTGCTTTATGCTTTTGTATGCTTTCATCCGAATTATACTTAGTTCGGAACACCCACTTCACGCCAATTGCTTCTTTGTTGTTGGGTAGATCAACTAATTCCCATGTCTGATTTTTCTTGATTGCTGCAAGTTCTTCCTCCATAGCTTTCTTCCATTCGGTCTTTTTGATTGCTTCTTCAAAGTTACTGGGATCCACCAAAAACAGAGCTTGTGTATCTGCATGAATATCTTCTAATGACCGATACCCCCGTGGCCCAATGTCCTCCTCTGATGATGCATTTGAATCTAAAGTTGTATTAGGATTGAATGTATCTGCTGCATCTGAACTTGCAGATGTGGAGGCTTCAAATTCTGTTGATGCGATTTGCTGGTTTGGAGGCTGCTCATTGTGCATGTTTGCTGGATTTTGGGGTTGTTCTCCATTAAAAAATTCTTGCTGTTCAACTTGTAGCTGCACATTGCCTGACTTGTTCTCTTGCCAGGTCCACCTTCCTTCTTCATCAAAGATTGCATTCCTGCTAACAATAATTTTTTTGTTTGCAGGATTAAAGAACTTGTAAGCCTTTGAATTTTGACATTATCCAATGAACACACACCTTATAGCCTTGGGGTCTAGCTTACTGCGAATTTGAGCATTGATCAAGGTGTACCCAACACACCCAAATGTCCTCAAAAAACTCACGTCTGGTTTCTTCCCTGTCCAGATTTCGAATGGAGTTTTGTTTGGCAAGACTATTGTGGGTGATATGTTCAGAAGATATACTGCAGTTGCAGTAGCCTCCCCCCAAAACATAGCTGGCAGCCCTTTCTCCTGAAGCATACTCCGAGCCATTTCTACAACAGTTCGATTTTTTCGCTCCACAACTCCTTTCTGTTCTGGGGTGTATGGAGCTGTGAGTTCCCGATGGATACCACATTCTTCACAAAATTGAACAAACTATTGAGATGTGAATTCGCCTCCTCGATCCGTCCTCAATACTTTGATATGTTGCCCACTTTGCCTCTCCACAAAGCTCTTGAACTTTCTGAATTTTTCGAAGGCCTCTCCTTTATTCTGCAAGAGATAAATCCAACACATCCTGCTATAATCATCAATGAACAACAAAAATACCGGTTTCCTCCCAAGCTTACTGTTTTCATTGGTCCACACACATCAGCGTGGATTAGTTGCAGAATTTATGGTGCACGCCACGCTGTTCTACTAAGAAATGAACGTTTGGCTTGCTTCCCATAAATGCATCATTCACAAATGTTCAAATCTCCAAGTTTGGCAAGCCTTTAACCATTTCTTCATTCTGCAATTTTTTAAACTAATAATGTTCAAATGGCCATATCTTCTATGCCACAATTCTGTCTCCCCCTCACTTCGTGCCGCCATAACAAACGGGATCCAGCTGGTTAAACTCCACTGGAAAGAGTTTGTTTTTCTTCATATTGATTTCAGCCACCATCTTTCTTGTTTTCTTATTCTTGATCATGCAAGATTTTTCATCAAATGTGACTGAGAAACCAGCTGATATAAGCTGTCCAACACTCAATAAATTGTGAGATAGATTTGGAACAAATAGCACATTGGATAAGAGATATGTTTTACCATTTCCAACCTTCACAACTGATGTTCCTTTCCCTCCAGCACGCAACACATTGCTTGTCTCCCAACCGTACATTCAGCTTGTGGTTCTCATCTAGATCACGGAACAAACTCTTAGTTCCCGTCATATGATTTGAGCACCCACTATCCAAAAACCATAGACTCCCATTTGATTCTTCACCCACTGTTGCCATGAACAACTGGTATCTCTTCTTTTCCTTCTACTGGTTCGGCTTCTTTAGCATAATTCACTTGAGTTGGTTTTCTCCAGCAGTTTGCTTGCACATGGCCAAACCTCTTGTAATAATGACATTGAACACTGCTGGCGCGTCCTCTTCCTCTGCCTCGACTTCGACCAGCACCTCTTCCTCGCCCATACATTTGCTGGTCTAGATACATCGATTCTTCAACAGCTGCTGCACTTTCTTTTGCCTAAAATGCTTTTTCTTCAGTCTTTTCCTCTAGCCGAGCCAATCTTTCTTCATGGGCTTGCAGTATACCCATCAGATCATCAAAGGAAAGCTTGGTTAGATCCTGAGAGACCTCTACAGCAGCCACCACAGACTCAAAACGAGATGGTAGACTCCTCAAGATCTTAGTTACCACTACATCATCTTTGCATGATTTCACCAAGGCTCCTCATCTGGCTCACATTTGATTTGACCCGGGAAAAATATTCTTGCACACTCTCTGTGCTCTTCATGACAGAGGTTTCAAATTCTCTTCTTAGTGTTTGCAGTCGTACCGCAATTACCTTTCAGCACCTCTGTACTCTTTTTGAAGCGTCTCCCATGCTTCCTTAGCAGTTTTCACTCCCATAATTGTGGGAAACACCTCCTCACTCACCGCCTGCTGCAACAGACACAATGCCTGTAAGGACCACACTAGTCTATCCGAATTACTGTTACCAATCTTAATATTTTAATAAATATTACATATAATAAACATAATATGTTCTCCTGCTACATAATTAGTTCTTTCTTTGACTTTTTAGTTCATATACTTTAACAATTTGCATAAAGTTATAAATATGTTACATCGTAGACATATTTTGAATTAATAGTTACAGAACATGTTCATTATAATATTTTCATAGATTTACATAAAACAAAAGAGAAATCAATACAATTTAGACATCCTAAACTTCTCTCCCTAGCTAGTGTTGACCTTGTCCCTGAAGCAACGACACCTCCTGAACCTACACGGATAAACACCCATGCTAAGCTATAAAGCTTAGTGGGGAACACTTACATGTAAGAACAACCACTCACAGTGATTGTTTTCAAGCACACAATAAACAATAATAAAGGTCAAGATATTATAATTAACACGTAAGAGTTATAATATAACTCACATAACAGATTTAAGGTTATAACTTTACTGTATGAAAATAAATCATAATGAAATAATGAAACCTTTATCAATATAACATAAATACACACTTTTCATTTCATACTGTGAAATGCCTGCTAAAGTCCTATGGGTGTGGATAACGGGTGCTGTGGATACCCGAATGTATCAAATCTGTGGATACCCGAAGGTATCAAATCTGTGGACCCATTGGGCCAGAACTATGGTCTCATATAGAGACAAACTATGGACTCATAAGAGTCAGACTATAGCAGCTGCGACTGTAACCCTATAGGCATGCCTATCTATCCACAACCAAGTTCTATGTGCAGGCAAGTAATCATATCATATATGTCGTCAATTCATATTAATGTATTCCACTATAAAGTAGAATAATTCAAAGTAATATACCATACTATGATTCTCAACTATCACCATATATACATGTATACAACCATCATTACCATATAATTGCGTTGTTTCATAAATTCATATTCAAGTAAACATGTACAAGCATCATATACTACAATATAACCATTGCCTTAACATTTCTTACATAATTAGTATAATGAATGTTGTACATTTTCCTATATTCCATATTTAGAATGAACTATGTGATTGAAGAAAATAGTAGTTGATCTTATACTACAAATGGGGTCTTAACTTTCAAGTTTGGAACTTTGAAGGTGGGTCACGGTTACTAACAATTCATGGTAACCGTGGCCCAAGACATGATTTAGGGGTCACGGTTACTATGAAATTCTTAGTAACCTTGAGGTAGTTCATATTTAGTGTCTGGACTGAAAATGGGATACCTCACGGTTACTATGAAAATCCTAGTAACCGTGAGGACCAAATCGTCCAGAGACAGATTTTCTGTCTCGACTTCTATACCGATTTTGACCCAGAAAACATCATTTTTAGAGGAAACTTTCTTCTACAAAGTTGTAGATATGTAATTCTAGTTTTCAAAACATCAAAAATAAACCCAATCAGAGCTCTAATTCTCAAGTTATTCACTAAAAACCGAAGACTGCTCCCAAAGACAGAGGCAGCAATCGAGACCCGGATTCAAGCCTATTTTTCTCTATCATACAAATTGATTTTGGGGTCGTGTTCTTCATATGAATTTAAGATCTGTGAGTCTAGTTTCATATACAATTAGAATTTCTCAATTCCAATCACTATAACTCAAGATATCAACATATTTGTGCTGACTGGTCATATGAGTTTTAAGGCAGTTTTTTCCTATTTTTATCATCCCTTCCTATTTCGGTTTATTTTAATCAAGTCTAGCCCCAATTTTTCATGATATTCATTTCCTATAACATCAAATACTACTATTATTGCATCATATATACATAAACACACACACAATAAAGATTAAGTTCAAGTTCCCATACCTTTTCAAGCTCCACCCATTCTTTCTCTTATCTTTCTACTTTATCCTCTTTATCTTCTCCCTCCATCCCTTCTTGATTCTAGCCTTAGGTTGCTGTAAAACACTTCTCTATCTTTCTCTTTCTATCATCTATAATCATTTTCTCACTTAGAGCACACTAGCATCTTTAAGGGAAGAGAAGAAGAATGAAGAAAAAGAAAAGAAAGGAAACAAAACAAATGAGTTTCCTTGGCCAAAATGGCCGCCACCACAAGGAGAAGAAGACCAAAGTTCTTCTCTCCTCCTTGCCACACAATTGTTTACTTCTTATTGGCTAATAACAAAAATCTTGGCAAATTTCATTTTAATCCCTCTTTATATTTTTGCTTCTTACTTTAATCTTTAACCTTTCACTTATTACATTTCTACCACAATTCTTTTACTTTAACTTTTTAATTATATTCTTAATGTATAATTTCACTTTAATTAGTCACATAATTAATATCTATCTCATGCAAAAATAATCACCTCTCTCTCTTAGGGTACCTTTAGGGGTATTACAATGCCCGTGCATCCTTCTTGCGGTTTTCTCTCAAACCAGCAGCACTTCATTATCATCTAATTCGCTTTCCACTATCTCCCACAACTCTTGAGATTTTAACAGGGTTTTCATCTTTATACACCAGAAGTGATATTTCTCACCATTGAAGGGTGGAATATGCACTTGTGAAGATGAAGACCCAGAGGAAGCGCTATTTGCTGCCATCACACACTCTCTTATTTTTCACTCAATCTCTCACTTCGCCCAGTTAACAACCGAACCAGGCTCTGATACCACAATGTTAAAAGAAAATATATTCTGATAGTATTTACGATGACAAGAACATAGAATATTGGAAGGCTTTGTTTTGTCATAATTTTATTCAAACTCAAATGCCTATTAAATAGGCTAATACAACTGAAACTGAGATAAACAACCTCCTAACTAATAGGAGAAGTGCCCAACGTGATTGAGAAATAATAGGCATTATTGACATAGAATAAAAACAGAATGTGTGACTCCTTCCACGTAGCTGCTGGCCAAGTCTTCCTGTTATTTTGGAGCAGTTTTAACAAATTCTCCGTTTCAGAAATCTTCATATATTCAATTGCTTCATTTTTAGATGCCTCAGATGCTTCCAATTCAATCCTGAAAGCTTGCAGGGTGAGATGCAAAGTCTGAAGCGTCTGCCTTCGCACCCTCAGGACTTGTTTCAGCTTCAATTTGCTTTTCGCTCTCCGTATTTATCTAGCTTGATCTCTTGTGATTCTTTATATTTCTGATCCAGGATTCTGTTTATTTCATCGATCATTTCCTTCGCCTTGTCTTGTTCCTCCTTCTTTGATCTGATTCCAATTTCAGTGGCCTCGAGTTGCGATTCGAGCTCTAGGATTACAGTGTTTGACAGGGAGATTCGATTTTTAGCATTTCTTATGCCTGCTTGGAGCTTCTCTAGCTCATCAATGAGAGGCTTGAATCTAACCATGACTGCATTGCATTGTCTTTGGCTCTACGCAACTCTTCCTTGATCGCCATTAATTCTTCTGCCATTTTCTCCCCATCAAGTTTATGATCTTTGTAGGACTCCATTAGCATTGCTGAATTTCATTGCATTATAATATATTGCTGTTCTTGTTAGTATTAATATAAACAAAACATTGAAAAGGAAACGTCAAATTATTAAATATGCTATCTTCTTTTACTCCACCAAGCATATGAGAAATGCCCTATTTGTTAAGTTTGATGCATATTCTGCCGTAGGATATATGTCTATATTTTTTTCTTTTATTTTTAATTTTTTTTAGAGAACGAACATGCCATTAGGAGAAATAGAATTGGAACTTCTCGTACTTTTAATCCAGTGTTGACTCTTAGATCAATTTCCGATAGTCACAGGATATGCATATTGATCATCGGATGATTTATAATTTTTATTTTTATTTGGATTTTTGTTATTTAAATACGATTTGCGATAGTTAGGTTAATAAATGAATGTCTAAAAGCTATAAATTTATTTGCATGACATATGCTAACTTTTTATATTCTGGAAATGCAAGCAGATATTTAGCTGGTAATGCAACATGACAAGGAGATCCTGATCCAGCCAAAAATTGAAGTGACATCATCTATAGAATTTTCATTTCTCCTTTTAATTATTCTCAAATTTTAATCCAACTCATATAATCCTTAATTTTAATTAATATATAATTCAATTCATATCATCCGATAATGTCGAGTGAAACTTATCGACAGCCAACTATCACCTCTGCTTGTCGCGGTCACCCATCACCAACACTGAACTGCCGAATCTGATCAAACTGAGCTTGGCGGTCGATTCAATTTTCATAACTATTTAGATAGTTTTTTCAATTTTCCTTAGCATTTGAACTCACTAAGTGGAAGTGAAGTTTTCTTTTACGTAGACATCATGAAGTAAGCTTTGGTTTGAAAGACAATAAGCACTGCATTTGTTTGTTCGATAGTAAAAGAGGAGATTCCATCGAAAGTACTTAGTAGATGCCATCAAATATTTTGATTTTGTTTAGGTTTTTAAAAGGGCCCAATCATTTCATTCTTCCATGGCCAGATTTCGCTGCTTTTCACAATTTCCTTTTTGTAAAACAAGAGATTGGAGAATGATTTTCTGTATATTGAAATGAAGGAAGAATATAAAATATATACAAGTGTAGAAACCCTAACTAGGAAACTTCCTATTCTGTACAAGGAAATAAAATAAAAGAAAACAGAATATTATAGCTAATTTACAGCTAATCTTGTAACACTCCCCCTCAAGTTGGAGCATAGATATTAATCATGCCCAGCTTGTTACACAGATAATCAACTCGAGAGCCATTTAAGGCTTTTGTAAACAAATCGCCCAACTGTTCTCCTGTCTTCACATATCCTGTTGAGATAACGTTATCTTGAATCTTCTCACGAATAAAGTGACAATCAACTTCAATATATTTGGGTCCGTTCATGATATACTGAATTAGAAGCAATATGAAGAGCAGCTTGATTATCACACCAAAGTTTCGCTGGAGACGAGGGATTCATACCAATTTCATCAAGCAAATGATGGATTCACAAAATTTCACATGCAGACTGTGACATAGCTCTGTATTCGAATTCTGCACTAGATCTGGATACTACAGTTTGCTTCTTATT
>JBBPFJ010001352.1:0-13840 GCA_037975025.1 Excoecaria agallocha | reverse complement strand
TGAGGAAAATGCAAAGGAAAACCCTTTGAGTTTTGGATGAAAAACTGAGCCGAGAAACTTAAGGGTACCTCTTTGAGATTTGGTTGAAAAATTGAGGAAAAACGCAAAGAGGTACCACATTGATTTTTTGTAGAAAAATTAAGACAAAATGTGAAGGGGTATCCCTCTGAGTTTTGAATGAAAAATAGAGTCAAAATACAAAGCGGTACCCCTTAGAGTTTTTGTTGAAAAACTGCAGCAAAATGTAAAAGGGTATCATTTTGAGTTTTGGTTAAAAGTTCAAGCAAAAACAAAAGGAGTATCTATTTTAGTTTTTGTTGCAAAATTTAGCCAAAAGAAAAAAGGGTACCCCATTTGAGTTTCGGTTGAAATATTTAGGCAAAAATCAAAAGGGTACCCTTTTCAGTTTTGGTTGAAAAATTTCGACAAAAGCCAAAAGGGTACCTCTTTGAGTACCGGGTTACCCTTTTTGAGTTTTTGTTTTAATATTCAGGCAGAAAATAAAGGCATACCCCTTTGAGTTTTGGTCAAAAATTTAGGCACAAATCAAAGGGGTATGTAACACCCATAACATACTTAACACTGTTCCGGTACCCCGCAAGCCGGAAATTTTTTTTTTCAACTTCTTCTTTCAACTTAAAGCATATGATAATTATCTTAATTATCAATCGTCGATGACCTGTAACTGTCCAATTTACTATGCATTTAAGTTTTATTTTAATGTTCAGGCAGAAAACAAAGGGGTACCCCTTTGAGTTTTGATAAAAAATTTAGGCACAAATCAAAGGGGTACACCTTTAAGTTTTGGTTGAAAAACTGAGGAGAAATGCAAATGGATACTCCTCTAAGTTTTGGATAAAAAACTGATAAAAAATGCAAAGGGTAACCCTATAAGTTTTTGTAAAAAAATTGAGGCAAAAATTAAAGGGGCACCCTTTTGAGTTTTGGTTGAAAAGTTTAGGCAAAATGTAAAAGTCTGCTCCTCTAAGTTTTGAATGAAAAACTATGTCAAAATACAAAGGGGTGCTCTTTTGAGTTTTGGATGAAAAACTGAGGCAAAATGAAACGAGGTGCCCCTTCTAGTTTTTGCTAAAAATTGAGGACAAATTCAAAGAGGTGCCCCGTTGAGTTTTGGGTGAAAAATTGAGGCAAAATACAATGAGGTACCCTTTGAGTTTTGGTTGAAAAACTAAAGCAAAATGCAAAGGGATACCCATTTATTTTTTGGATGTAAAATTAACGCGAAATGAAGAGGGGTACCCCTTTTAGTTTTGAATAAAATCTGAGGCAAAATACAAAGGGATACTTCTTTGAGTTTTGGTTAAAAAATTGAACAAAAAAGCAAAGGAATACCCCTTTGAGTTTTGGAAGAAAAAATGATGCAAAAATGCGAAGGGTTATCCCTCTAAGTTTTGGATAAAAATCTGAGTCAAAATGCAAAAGGGTACTCTTTGGAGTTTTTCTTGAAAAATTGAGGCAAAATACAAAGGGGTAATCCCTTTTAGTTTTCATTAAAACTTAAGAAAAAAAACAAAAGGAGTACCTATTTGAGTTTTTATTTCAAAATTCAACCAAAAGCAAATAGGGTACCCACTTTTAGTTTTGGTCAAACAATTTAGGCAAAAACCAAATGGGTACCTTTTGGGTTTTGGTTGAAAAATTTTAGCAAAAGCCAAAAGGGTACCCCCTTTGCATTTTAGTTTTGATTTTCAAGCAGAAAACAAAGCGGTACCTCTTTAAGTTTCGGTCAAAAACTTTAAGCAAAAAGTAAAGGAGTACTCCATTGAGTTTTTGTTGAAAAACTGAGAAAAAAAAGCAAAAGGGTACCCTTTTGAATTTTGGTTTAAAAACTTAAGCAAAATGCAAAGGGTACTCCTCTGAGTTTTGGGTGAAAAACTGAGACAAAATGCAAAGGAGTATACCTTTGAGTTTTGGATGAGAATTTGAGGCAAAATGCAATGGAACAGCCTTTTTAGATTTGGATGAAAAACTAAGGCAAAATGCAAAGGGATACCCCTTTAAGTTTTGGATGAAAAACTGAGGAAAAATGTAAAGGGGTATCTCTTTGAGTTTTGGATGAAAAAATAAGGCAAAATATAAAGGGGTACCCCTTTGAGTTTTGGATTAAAAATTGAGCCAAAATGTAAAGGGGTACCCCTTTGAGTTTTGGTTTAAAAAGTTAGACAGAATGTAAAATGGTTCCCCTTTGAGTTTTTGTTGAAAAATCGAGGCAAAATGCAAATGGGTACCCTTTGAGTTTCAGAAGAAAAAATGAGGCAAAAATCATAGAGGTACCCCTATGAGTTTTTCTTTAAAAATTGTGGGAAAATGTAACGGGGTACTACTATGATTTTTTTTAGAAAAATTGAGGCAAAAAGCAAAGGGTTACCCCTTTGATTTTTTGATGAAAAATTGAGGCAAGAAACTTAGGGGTACCCTTTTGAGATTCGGTTGAAAAATTGATGAAAAATTCCAAGGGGTACTGCTTTTAGTTTTCATGGAAAATTTGAGAAAAATGCAAAGGGGTACTCCTCTGAATTTTGAATGAATAATTGAATCAAAATGCAAGGGATAACCCTATGAATTTATGCTAAAAAACTGAGGCAAAATGCAAAGGGTTATCCCTATGAGTTTTGATTAAAAATTTAGGTAAAAAACAAAAGGAGTACCTATTTAAATTTTTGTTGAAAAATTTAGACAAAAACAAAACGGGTACTCCCTTTGAGTTATGGTTTAAAAATTTAAACAAAAATCAAATGGATACCCCTTTGAATTTTAGTTGAAAATTTCGATAAAAACCAAATGGGATCCCTTTTAAATTTATTTTTTAATGTTTAGGTAGAAAACAAAGGGATATGCCTATGAGTTTTTGTCAAAAAAATTTAGGTAAAAAGCAAAGGGGTGCTCCTTTGAATTTTGTAGGTAATAACCAAAATGGTACGCCTTTGAGTTATGGTTGAAAAATTTCGAAAAAAGACAAAAGGGTTCCTCTTTGAATATTTGGATAAAAAACTGAGGCAAAATGCAAAAGGGAACCTCTTTGAGTTTTGGTTGAGAAAATGAGGCAAAATGCAAAGGGGTACCCCTTTGAGTTTTGAATTAAAAACTGAGGTAGAATGCAAAGGGGTACCTCTTTGAGTTTTGGTTTAAAAATTTAGGCAGAATGTAAAGTGGTACCCCTTTAAGTTTTGGTTAAAAAACTGAGCCAAAATATATAGGGGTGGCACTTTGAATTTTTGAAGAAAAACTGACGCAAAATGCAATGGGATACCTCTTTGAGTTTTGATTGAAAAGCTCAAGAAAAATGGAAAGGGGTACCCTTTTGTGTTTTGGATGAAAAATTAAGGCAAAATGCAACAGAATACCTTTTTGAGTTTTAGTTGAAACATTGAGGCTAAATACAAAGGGGTACCCCCATTGAGTTTTGGATGAAAAACTGAGGCAAAATACAACGGGATACCCTTTTGAGTTTCTGAAGAAAAACTTAGCCTAAATGTAAAGGGATAGCTCTTTAAGTTTTGGATGAAAACTGAGGCAAAATGAAAAAAAAGTACCCCTTTGAGTTTTGGATAAAAAACTGAGACAAAATGTAAAAGGGGATGCCTTTTAGTTTTTTTTTTGAAATTGAGGCAAAATGCAAAGGGATACCCTTTTGAGTTTTTGTTAAAATTTTGAAGCAAAAAATAAAGTGGTACCCCTATGAATTTATCTTGAAAAATTATGGTAATATACAATGGAATACCCCTATAAGTTTTTGTAGAAAAACTAAGGAAACAACAAAAGGGTACCCTTTTTAGTTTTGGATGAAAAACTGAGGCGAAAAACTTAGGGGTACCTAATTGAGTTTTTATTGAAAAATTCAACCAAAAAAAAGGGTACCCCTTTTGAGTTTTGGTTGAAAAATTTAGGCAAAAACAAAAAGGGTGCCTTTTTGAGTTTTGGTTGAAAAATTCCAATAAAAGCCATAAAGGTACCTCCTTTGAGCTTTTATTTTAATTTTCGAGCAAAAAAATGGTACTCCTTTGAGTTTTGAAAGAAACAATAAGGCAAAAAGCATAGGGGTACCCCTATGAGTTTTGGTTAAAACACTGAGCCTAAATGCTAATGGGTATCCCTTTTAGTTTTGGTTGAAAAATTGAGTCAAAATGCAAAGGGGTACCCCTTTGAGTTTTTGAAAAAAAAAATAAGGCAAAAAACAAATGGATACCCCTTTGTGTTTTGGATGAAAAACTGAGGCAAGAAACTTAGGAGTACCCCTTTGTGATTTGATTGAAAAACTGAGAAAAAAATACACAGGGGTACCATTCTTAGTTTTTGTAGAAAAATTGAGAAAAAAATGTGAAGGGGTACCCTCTGAGTTTTGGATGAAAAACTAAGAGTCAAAATGTAAAGGGTATCCCCTAGAGTTTTTGTTGAAAAACTAAAGTAAAATACAAGAGGGTAACCCTTTGATTTGCTTAAATATTTAAGCAAAAAAAAGAGTTCCTATTTGAGTTTTAATTAAAAAAATTAAGCAAAAAACAAAAAGGGTAAACCCTTAGAGCTTTGGTCAAAAAATTCAGGCAAAAATAAAAAATGTACCCCTTCAAGTTTTGGTTGAAAAATTATGGCAAAAGCAAAAATGGTACCCTTTTAAGTATAGGGGTGCCCCCTTTGTGTTTTTATTTAAATATTCAGGCAAAAAACAAATGTGTACCCCTTTGTATTTTGGAAGAAAAAATGAGACAAAAATCATAGGGATACCCCTATGAGTTTTGGCTATAAAACCGAGCCTAAATGCTAGGGGGTACCCTTTTAAGTTTTTGTTGAAAAACTGAGGCAAAATGTAAATTGATGCCCCTTTGAGTTTTTGAAGAAAAACTTAGGCAAAATGCAAAAGATTACCCCTTTGTGTTTTGGTTGAAAAATTGAACCTAAATGCAAAGGGATACCTCTTTGTGCTTTGGATGAAAAATTGGGGCAAAATGCAAAGGAACACCCCTTTGAGTTTTGGATGAAAAATTGAGGCAAAATGTAAAGGGTTACCCTTTTGAGTATTGGATGAAAAACTGAGGCAAAATGCAATTGGGTACATTTTTTTAGTTTTAGTTGAAAAACTGAGCCTAGATGACATGGGGTACGCCTTTGAATTTTAGGTGAAAAACTAAGGCAAGAAACTTAAGGGTACCCCTTTGAGATTCGATTGAAAAACTGAGGAAAAATATAAAAGGGTATCACTTTGAGTTTTTATAGAAAAAGTGAGGCAAAATGCGATGGGGTACCCTACTGAGTTTTGGATGAAAAAACTTAGTCAAAATACAAAGGGGTAATCCTTGGAGTTTTTGTTGAAAAACTGAAGCAAAATGGAAAGGGGGTACCCTTTTATGTTTTGGGTAAAAATTCAGGCAAAAAAAAGTGTGCCTATTTGTGTTTTTGTTTAAAAATTCTGCCAAAAAGATAATGGGCATCATTTTTGTGTTTTGGTTGAAATATTCAGGCAAAAATCTAAAGGGTATCATTTGAGTTTTGGCTAAAAAATTCAAGCAATAGCCAAAAGGGTACCCGTTTGAATATAGAGATACCCCCTTTGTGTTTATATTTAAAAAATGAGGTAAAATGCAATAGGGTATCACTCTGAGTTTTGGTTAAAAATTCAGGCAAAATAAAAAAGAATACCTATTGAGTTTTTGTTAAAAATTTTAGCCAAAAACTAAAAGTGTGCCCACTTTGAGATTTGGTTGAAAAATTCAGGCAAAAACCAAAAGTTTAATTTTTGTTGAAAAATTTTTGATAAAGGCCAAAATGGTACCCTTTTAAGTATAAGAGTACCCCTTTTTAGTTTTTTTTTTAATATTCAGGCAGAAAGGAAAGGGGTACCCCATTGAGTTTTGTAAGAAAAAATTAGGCAAAAAGCATAGGGGTACCCCTATGAGTTTTGATTTAAAAACTGAGCCAAAATGCTGGGTACCCTTTTGAATTTTAGTTGAAAAATTGAGGCAAAATGCAAAGGGATACCCCATTGAGTTTTTGAAGAAAAATCGAGTTAAAATGCAAAGAAGTACCCCTTTGAGTTTTGGTTGAAAAAATGAGCCTAAATGTAAAGGGATATCCCCTTATGTTTTGGATGAAAAGCTAAGGCAAAATGCAAAAGGGCGGCCTTTTGAGTTTTGGGTGAAAAATTGAGGTAAAATGTAAAGGAGTAACCCTTTGAGTTTTTTTATTAAAAACTGAGGCAAAAGGCAAAGGGGTACCCATTTGAGTTTTGTTGAAAAATTGATGTAAAATAGAAAGGGGCACCCTTTTGAATTTTTGAAGAAAAATTGAGCTTAAATACAAATGAGTACCCCTTAGAGTTTTGGATGAAAAATTGAGGCAAAATGCAAAGGGGTAGCCCTTTGAGTTTTGGATGAAAAATTGAGGCTAAATATAAAGGGATATCCTTTTGAGTTTTTGATTAAAAATTGAGGCAAAATGCAAAGGTGTATCCCTTTGAGTATTGGTTAAAAAATTGAGCCAAAATGCAAAGGGGTACCCATTTGAATTTTTTTTAAAAACTGATACAAAATGCAAAGAGATACCCCTTTGAGTTTTTCTTGATAAATTGTGTTAAAATATAATGGGGTATCCTTATGAATTTCTATTGAAAACTGAGGAAAAAATAAAAAGGGGTACCTCACTTAGTTTTGGATGAAAATATGAGGCAAGAATCCTTTGGGCACCTCTTTGAGATTTTGTTTAAATATTGAGGCAAAATTCATAGGGGTATTGCTTTGAATTTTTGTTGAAAATTTGAGGGAGGGGTACCCCTTAGATTTTTTGTTAAAAAACTAAGGCAAAATGCAAAGGGGTACCCCTTTGAGTTTTGGTTAAAAATTCAGGCAAAAACAAAATGAGTGCCTATTTGAGTTTTAATTGAAAATTGGAGCCAAAAATCAAAATGGTACCTATTTTTGAGTTTTGGTTCAAAAATTTCGGCAAGAGCCAAAATGCTACCCTTTTTGGTATACGGGTACCCCTTTTTGAGTTTTTTTTTTAATGTTCAAGGAGAAAACAAAGGGATACCCCTTGAAGATTTTGTTAAAAAATTTAGGCAAAAAGAAAAGAAATACCCATTTTAGTTTTGGTCAAAATACTAAAACAAAATGCAAAGGGATACTCCTCTAAGTTTTAAATGAAAATTGAGTAAAAATGCAAATGAGTAAACTATAAGTTTTTTTAGAAAAAACTGAGGAAAAATGGAACCGGTATCCCTTTGAGTTTTTGATAAAAAATTGAGGACATATTCAAAGGGGTACCCCTTTGAGTTTTTGGTAAAAATCTGAGGCAAAATGCAAAGGGGTACCCCTTGGTATTTTTGTTGAAAAACTAAGGCAAAATATAAAAGGGCACATCTTTGAGTTTTAATAGAAAAACTGAGGCTAACTGTAAAGGGGTACCTCTTTGTGTTTTGGTTAAAAATTTAGGCAAAAAACAAAGGAGTACCTATTTGAGTTTTTGTTGAAAATTTGAGCCAAAAACTAAAAGGGTACGCCCTTTGAGTTTAAGTTGAAAAATTTAGGTACAAAAAAAGGTTACACTTTTAAGTTTTTGTTGAAAAATTTCAACAAAAGCAAAAAGGGTACCCCTTTGAGTGTAGGGGTACCCCCTTTGACTTTTGGAAGAAAAAATGAGGTATAAAGCCTATGAGTTTTTCATGAAAAATTGTGGCAAAATTCCACGGGATATCCTTATGAGTTTTTGTAGAAAAACTGAGGCAAAAAGCAAAAGGGTACCCTTTTGATTTTACGATTAAAAAATTAGGTAAGATATTTTGGGGTACCTTTTTGAGATTCAGGTTAAAAACTGAGGCAAAGGGATACCACTTTGATTTTTTGTAGAAAAACTATAAAAAAAAATAGAAAGGGGTACTTGTCGGAGTTTTGGATGAAAAATTGTGTCAAAATACAAAAGGCTATCCCCATAAGTTTTTTTGAAAAATTGAGGCAAAATGCAAAAAAATACACCTTTGAATTTTGGTTAAAAATTTTGGCAAAAAAAGAGTACAAATTTGAGTTTTGTTAAAAAGTTCAACCAAAAATAAAAATGGTGCCACCTTTGAGTTTTAATTAAAAACTTTAGGTAAAAATCAAAAGGGTCTCCCTTTGAGTTTTGGTGAAAAATTTCAGCAAAAGCCAAAAGGATACCCTTCTGAGTATAGGGATACCACCTTTGAGTTTTTGTTTTAATTTTCAGGTAGAAAATAAAGGGGTACCGTTTTGAATTTTTGACAAACAATTTAGACAAAAAGCAAAGAAGTAGCCCTTTGAGTTTTGGTTGAAAAACTAAGGCAAAATAGAAATGGGTACTCCTTTAAGTTTTGGATGAAAAACTGAGTCAAAATGCAAAAGGGTACCCCTTTGAGTTTTGGATGAAAATCTGAGGCAAAATGCAATCGGATAACCCTTGAGTTTTGGATAAAAAACTGAAGCAAAATTCAAATGGTACTCCTTTGAGTTTTGAATGAAAAATAGAGGTAAAATAAAAGGGGTACCCTTTGAGTTTTGGTTGAAAAACTGAGACAAAATGCAAAGGGGTACCCCTTTGAGTTTTTGAAGAAAAACTTAGCCTAAATACAAAGCGGTACCCCTTTGAATATTTTATGAAATACTAAGGCAAATGTAAAGGAGTATCCCTTTAAGTTTTTAATAAAAATTGAGACAAAATGAAAAGAGGTACCCCTTTAAGTTTTGAATGAAAAACTGAGATAAAATGCAAAGGGATACCCCTTTGAGTTTTGGTTAAAAAAATGAGCCAAAATGCAAAAGAGTACCCCATTTGAATTTTTGTAAAAAATTGATGTAAAATGCAAAAGATACCCCTTTGAGTTTGAAACAAAAAAAATTAGGCAAAAAGCATAAAGGTATCCCTATTAGCTTTTCATGAAAAATTGTGGCAAAATTTAACAGGGTACCCCAATGAGTTTTTGTAGAAAAATTGAGGTAAAAAGTAAAGGGATACCCTCTTGAGTTTTGAAAAAAAAAAACTAAGGTAAGAAACTTAGCTTTACCGTTTTGAGATTCGGTTTAAAAACTAAGGCAAAATGCAAATGGGTATCATATTGAGTTTTTGTGAAAAAACTGAGAAAAAATGCAAAGGGATATCCCTCAGAGTTTTGGATGAAAAATTGAGTCAAACTGTAAATGGAAACCCCTTGGAGTTTTTCTTAAAAAATTGAGATAAAATACAAAGGGGTACAACTTTAGTTTTGGTTAAAAATTGTAGAAAAAAAAATATACATGTTTGAGTTTTTGTTGAAAAATTTAGCCAAAAAGCAAAAAGGTACCCCTAGTGAGTTTTGGTTGAAAAATTTAGAGAAAAACTAAAAGAGTACCCCTTTGAGTTTCGGTTGAAAAATTTCGACAAAAGCCAGAAGGATACCCTTTTAGTTTTTCTTTAATTTTCAGGCAAAAAAGAAAGGAGTATTGCTTTTAATTTTTGTCCAAAAATTTATGCAAAAAGCAAAGCTATACCCCTTTAAGTTTTGGATGAAAAATTGAGACGAAATGTAACTAGGTACCCCTTTGTGTTTTTGTTGAGAAACTGGGACAAAATGCAAAGGGACGCAACTTTAAGCTTTAGTTGAAAACAAGAGCCTAAATACAAAGGGGTACTCCTTTGAGTTTTGGATTAGAAACTGAGGCAAGGAACTTAGGGTAACCCCTTTGAAATTCGGTTAAAAAACTAAGTCAAAATACAAAGGGGAACCGCTTTGAGTTTGGTTGAATAATTGAGATAAAATGCAAAGAGGTACTCCTCTAAGATTTGGGTGAAAAACTGACTAAAAACACAAAGGATTACCCCTTTTTGTTTTTGATGAAAATCTGAGAAAAATTGCAATAGGGTACCCATTTGAATTTTTGTTGACAAACTAAGGCAAAATGCAAATAGGTACCCTATTGAGTTTTTGATGAAAAATGGAGGCAAAATACAAAGGGGTAGCCCTTTGAGTAATGAATGAAAAACTGAGGCAAGTAATTTAGGGGTACCCCTTTAAGATTTGGTTGAAAAACAGAGGCAAAATACTCTTTTCTTTTTCTTTGATACCACTAAATGTGACACCCTATACTCAGTTAGTTGCAAGACTTGGATATCGGATGTTACACACGAATCAAGCCTTCTCAATTAAGCCAATTACTAAATTTTCCCCATAATAAAAACTTATCATAATTAAAAACACTATTATATATATATATATATATTTAGCCAGAGTTTCCCCTAAAATTCCCTAAAACCTTCAGTAAAAGAACTTTCAAAACACTCTTATAATCACATGACCAACCTTTGAATCGCCCAATAAACTCCTTTCATAATAAAATTAGCTCTTCCTCCTTAATAATTCAACTCATTTCAATCAAAGTTCAAATATAACCATACATAATAATCTCATATAAGCAAGTTATAAGTTTACATCCAAATCTTAATTTTAATTAATTAACACAAAACTCATTTTTTTATAATAACTTCTCAATTTATTCATTTAGTTTACATGCCAAAATCACATTGAACAATCCTTTGGAAATTCCTCTTCTCGAAATTGTTCAAAAATTAAGAAAATTGTCAGCTCGTCTTTCACAATCTCAAGAATACTATTCTTAAACTTGTGCGCGAAAAGCAACCATGTGCTAAGCTCATAGCTTAGTGAGAGTACTCCACTAAGTTTGCTTTTATGCTTCAATATCATAGTTGCAAGCATTCTATTAACATAAAAAGAATATCTAATAGGTTATGTACCCATGTAATCTCACTTTACAAGACAATTTGGATTTATACAAGCAAGATATATTATACACATAGAGTAAGCAAGGAAAATCATGACTTATAACTATAACAATTATTACCATCCGGACCTACCCCTTTTTACTATAAAAGTAAAATTTTACATCATAGTTGCCCTATTGATGAACTAATTTAAAAATTCTTTAATTACACAAATAATTTATATGAAGTACAATTTTAATTGTCATCTTCGAAGTTGACACTTTAATCACCATAACTTATTCAGTAAATATTACAAGTTGAACATAGCCTTCAAGTCTTAGACATTTACGTGTTTATACTTGAGTATGTGTATGTACATATAATATGCACATGCCTGGATATATTAAATTATACCAATTTATGGAATGCTTTTACAAGTTAATTACTAATATTTTATTTTTATTTTAAGGATTTTATTCATTTATTCATTTCAGATATTTTTCTTAGGTAAAATCCAACAAAATTATATGCCGAGCTGGATAAAAGGGAATTAAACATGGACCGAGTTCTCAAAACCATACGACCCATTCAGTGTTATTTTCTCATTATTGACATTTACAACTTTACCATTAACTCTCTCTCTCTCTCTCTCTATATATATATATATATATATATAATTGGTTAAAAAATATAGGCAAAATACAAAGGGAAACCACTTTGAGTTTTTGCAAAAAAATTAAGGCAAAATATGAATGCGTACCCCTCTGAGTTTTGAATCAAAAATTGAGTTTTGATGAAAAACTGAGTAAAAATGCAACTAGGTAATCCTTTGAGTTTTTGTAGAAAAACTGAGGCAAAAAACAAAAGGGTACCCCATTGAGTTTTGGTTGAAAAAATGAGGCAAAATGGAAAGAGGTACTCTTCTAAGTTTTGGATTAAAAAAAAAGATAAATGTAGAATTGTACCCTTTTGAATTTTGGATGAAAAAATGAGGCAAAATGCAATCGGGTACCCCTTTGAGTTTTGGATGAAAAACTAAGGTAAAATGTAAAAGTGCACTTCTTTGAGTTTTGATTGAAAAACTGAGGTGAAATGCAAAGGGATACCCCTTTGAGTTTTTGTTGAAAAACTAAGGCAAAATACAAAGGGTACTTCATTGTGTTTTAGTTTAAAAACTAAGCCTAAATTCAAAGTGGTACCCCTTGAAGTTTTGAATGAAAAATCGAGGCAAAGTTGAAATGGGTACCCCTTTGAGTTTTGGATGAAAAACTGAGGTAAATTGCAAATGGGTACCCATTTGACTTTTGGATGAAAAACTGAGGCAAAAGTAAAGGGGTATCCCTTTGATCTTTGGTTGAAAAACTAGACCAAAATGTAAAGGGCTACTCCTCTAAGTTTTAGATGAAGAACTGAGTCAAAGTGCAAAGAGGTACCACTATGAGTTTTTTGTAGAAAACCTGAGGCAAAAAGCAAAGGGGCACCCCTGTCGAGTTTTGGTTGAAAAGCTTAGGGAAAATGCGAAGGTTTACTCTTCTAAGATTTGGATGAAAAACTAACTCTAAATGCAAAGTGTTACCCCTTTGAGTTTTGGATTAAAAAATGAGGTAAAATGCAACGGGATACCCCTTTGAGTTTTTGTTTAAAAATCGAGGCAAAATGCAAAGGAGTAACCTTTTATATTTTGGATATAAAACTGACGCAAAATACAAAGTGGTATCCCTTCGAGTATTGGATGAAAAACTGAGGCAAGAAATTTAGGGGCACCCCTTTAAGATTCGGTTAAAAAACTGAGACAAAATACAAAGGAGTATCGCTTTGAGTTTTTGGAGAAAAATTGAGGTAAAATGCGAATGAATACCTCTCCGAGTTTTGGATGAAAAATTGAGTCAAATGCAAAGGGGTAACCCCTGGAGTTTTTGTTGAAAAATTAAGGCAAAATTCAAAGCGGTACCATTTTGAGTTTTGGTTAAAAGTTTAAGGAAAAAAAGCAATACCTATTTGAGTTTTTGTTTTAAATGTCAAGCAGAAAACAAAGGGGTACCACTTTGAATTTTGGTTGAAAACTATGGAAAAATTAAAAGGGGCACTCCTCAAAGTTTGGATAAAAAATGAGTAAAAATGCAATGGGGTAATCCTATGACTTTTTGTAGAAAAATTGAGGCAAAAAAATAAAAGGGTTCCCATTGAGTTTTGGTTTAAACACTGAGGCAAAATGGAAAGGGGTACTCTTCTAAGTTTTAGATGAAAAATTGAGTTAAAATATGAAGTGTTACCCCTTTAAGTTTGGATGAAAAACAGAGGCAAAATATAACCGAGTACACCTTTGAGTTTTGAATGAAAAACTGAGGCAAAATTGAAAGCGATACCCCTTCGATTTTGGTTGAAAAACTATGATGAAATGCAAAAGGGTACCCTTTTGAGTTCTGGTTGAAAATTAAGGCGAAATATAAAGGGGCACATCAGTGATTTTTAGTTGAAAAAATAAGCGTAAATGCAAAGAGATATCCCTTTGAGTTTTGCATGAAGAACCAAGGCAAAGTTCAAAGGGGTACCCCTTTGTGTTTTGGATGAAAACTGAGGCAAAGTCCAAATAAGTATCACTATGAGTTTTTGCAAAAAACTGAGATAAAAATCAAAGGGGTACCCTTTTGAGTTTTGGTTGAAAAATTGAGGCAAAAAAAATACGGGTACCCTATTGAGTTTTGGTTTAAAAACTTATGCAAAATGCAAAGGGGTACCCCTTTGCATTTTAGTTGAAAAATTCAGCCAAATTTTAAAAGGCTAGTTCCTTAAGTTTTGGATGAAAAATTGAGTCAAAGTGTAAAAAGGTACAACTATGAGTTTTTATAGAAAAAGTGAGGCAAAAAGTAAAGGGGTAGCCCTTTGAGTTTTGGTTGAAAAATTGAGGCAAATGCAAAGGGTTACTCCTCTGAGATTTGGATGTAAAACTAACTCAAAATTCAAAGGGTTGCCCCTTTGAGTTTTGGATGAAAAAATGAGGCAAAATGCAATGGGTACCTCTTTGAGTTTTTGTTAAAAAACTGAATAAAATGCAAAGGAGTACACTTTAAATTTTGGATGAAAAATTGAGGTAAAATACAAACGGATACATCTTTAAGATTCG
>JBBPFJ010001351.1:0-13902 GCA_037975025.1 Excoecaria agallocha | reverse complement strand
AGTTTTTGGATGAAAAACTTAGTCAAAATGCAAATGGTACACCCCTTTGAGTTTTTGGCTTAAAAACCAAGTCATAATGCAAAGGGGTACCCCTTTTTGGCTGAAAAACTAAGTCAAAATGCTTAGGGGGACTCCTTTGTGTTTTTTGTGAAAAACTGACCCAAAATGCAATGGTATACCCCTTTGAGTTTTTGGTGAAAAACTGACCCAAAATGTAAATGGGTACCCCTTTTAGTTTTTACCTGAAAAACAGACCGAAATTGCAAAGGGGTACCCCTTTGAGTTTTTGGCTGAAAAACCGACCCAAAATGAAAAGGGGCTCCCCTTTGAGTTTTTGGCTAAAAAATTGAGTCAAAATGCTTAGGGTTACTCCTTTATGTTCTTTTGTGAAAAACTAACCCAAAATGCAAAGGGGCCCTATAAGGTTTTGGTGAAAAACTGACCCAAAATACAAAAGGGGTACTCTTTGAGTTTTTGGCTGAAAAACTAAGTCATAATGCAAAGGGGTACCCCTTTTTGGCTGAAAAACTAAGTCAAAATGCTTAAGGGTGCTCCTTTCTGTTTTTTGTGAAAAATTGACACAAAAGGCAAAGGGGTACCCCTTTGAGTTTTTGGCTGAAAAACTGACCCAAAATGCAAAGTGGTACTCCTTTGTGTTTTTTGTGAAAAACTAACCCAAAATGCAAACGGGTACCCCTTTGTGTTTTTGGTGAAAATCAGACTCACAATGCAAAGGGGTACCCTTATATGTTTTTGGTGAAAAACAGACCCAAAATGAAAAAGGGGTACTCTTTGTGTTTTTGGCTGAAAAACTGACCCAAAATGCAAAGGGGCTCCCCTTTGTGTTTTTGGTTGAAAAATTGAGTCAAAATGCTTAGGGGTACTCCTTTGTGTTTTTTTGTGAAAAACTAACCCAAAATGCAAACGGGTACCCCTTTGAGTTTTTGGTGAAAAACAGACTCACAATGCAAAGGGGTACCCTTATAAGTTTTTGGTGAAAAACTGACCCAAAATGCAAATGGGTACCCCTTTTAGTTTTTACCTGAAAAACAGACCGAAATTGCAAAGGGGTACCCCTTTGAGTTTTCGGCTGAAAAACCGACCCAAAATGCAAAGGGGCTCCCCTTTGAGTTTTTGGCTAAAAAATTGAGTCAAAATGCTTAGGGTTACTCCTTTATGTTTTTTTGTGAAAAACTAACCCAAAATACAAAGGGGCCTTATAAGGTTTTGGTGAAAAACTGACCCAAAATACAAAAGGGGTACTCTTTGAGTTTTTGGCTGAAAAACTAAGTCATAATGCAAAGGGGTACCCCTTTTTTGCTGAAAAACTAAGTCAAAATGCTTAGGGGTGCTCCTTTCTGTTTTTTGTGAAAAATTGACACAAAAGGCAAAGGGGTACCCCTTTGAGTTTTTGGCTGAAAAACTGACCCAAAATGCAAAGTGGTACTCCTTTGTGTTTTTTGTGAAAAACTAACCCAAAATGCAAACGGGTACCCCTTTGTGTTTTTGGTGAAAATCAGACTCACAATGCAAAGGGGTACCCTTATATGTTTTTGGTGAAAAACAGACCCAAAATGCAAAAGGGGTACTCTTTGTGTTTTTGGCTGAAAAACTGACCCAAAATGCAAAGGGGCTCCCCTTTGTGTTTTTGGTTGAAAAATTGAGTCAAAATGCTTAGGGGTACTCCTTTGTGTTTTTTTGTGAAAAA
This sequence comes from Excoecaria agallocha, assembly GCA_037975025.1. NCBI lineage: Eukaryota > Viridiplantae > Streptophyta > Magnoliopsida > Malpighiales > Euphorbiaceae > Excoecaria > Excoecaria agallocha. The sequence continues at coordinate 12,194 of JBBPFJ010001351.1, read as the reverse complement.
CTAACCCAAAATGCAAACGGGTACCCCTTTGAGTTTTTGGTGAAAAACTGACCCAAAATGCAAAAGGGGTACTCTTTGAGTTTTTGGCTGAAAAACTAAGTCAAAATGCAAAGGGGTACCCCTTTTTGGCTGAAAAACTAAGTCAAAATGCTTAGGGGTACTCCTTTGTGTTTTTTTGTGAAAAACTGACCCAAAATACAATGGTATACCCCTTTGAGTTTTTGGTGAAAAACTGACCCAAAATGTAAATGGGTACCCCTTTTAGTTTTTACCTGAAAAACAGACCGAAATTGCAAAGGTGTACCCCTTTGAGTTTTTGGCTGAAAAACCGACCCAAAATGCAAAGGGGCTCCCCTTTGAGTTTTTGGCTAAAAAATTGAGTCAAAATGCTTAGGGTTACTCCTTTATGTTCTTTTGTGAAAAACTAACCCAAAATGCAAAGGGGTACCCCTTTGAGTTTTTGGTGAAAAACAGACTCAAAATGCAAAGGGGTACCCCTATAAGGTTTTGGTGAAAAACTGACCCAAAATACAAAAGGGGTACTCTTTGAGTTTTTGGCTGAAAAACTAAGTCATAATGCAAAGGGGTACCCCTTTTTGGCTGAAAAACTAAGTCAAAATGCTTAGGGGTGCTCCTTTCTGTTTTTTGTGAAAAATTGACACAAAAGGCAAAGGGGTACCCCTTTGAGTTTTTGGCTGAAAAACTGACCCAAAATGCAAAGTGGTACTCCTTTGTGTTTTTTGTGAAAAACTAACCCAAAATGCAAACGGGTACCCCTTTGTGTTTTTGGTGAAAATCAGACTCACAATGCAAAGGGGTTCCCTTATATGTTTTTGGTGAAAAACAGACCCAAAATGCAAAAGGGGTACTCTTTGTGTTTTTGGCTGAAAAACTGACCCAAAATGCAAAGGGGCTCCCCTTTGTGTTTTTGGTTGAAAAATTGAGTCAAAATGCTTAGGGGTACTCCTTTGTGTTTTTTTGTGAAAAACTAACCCAAAATGCAAACGGGTACCCCTTTGAGTTTTTGGTGAAAAACAGACTCACAATGCAAAGGGGTACCCTTATAAGTTTTTGGTGAAAAACTGACCCAAAATGCAAAAGGGGTACTCTTTGAGTTTTTGGCTGAAAAACTAAGTCAAAATGCAAAGGGGTACCCCTTTTTGGCTGAAAAACTAAGTCAAAATGCTTAGGGGTACTCCTTTGTGTTTTTTTGTGAAAAACTGACCCAAAATGCAATGGTATACCCCTTTGAGTTTTTGGTGAAAAACTGACCCAAAATGTAAATGGGTACCCCTTTTAGTTTTTACCTGAAAAACAGACCGAAATTGCAAAGGTGTACCCCTTTGAGTTTTTGGCTGAAAAACCGACCCAAAATGCAAAGGGGCTCCCCTTTGAGTTTTTGGCTAAAAAATTGAGTCAAAATGCTTAGGGTTACTCCTTTATGTTCTTTTGTGAAAAACTAACCCAAAATGCAAAGGGGTACCCCTTTGAGTTTTTGGTGAAAAACAGACTCAAAATGCAAAGGGGTACCCCTATAAGGTTTTGGTGAAAAACTGACCCAAAATACAAAAGGGGTACTCTTTGAGTTTTTGGCTGAAAAACTAAGTCATAATGCAAAGGGGTACCCCTTTTTGGCTGAAAAACTAAGTCAAAATGCTTAGGGGTGCTCCTTTGTGTTTTTTGTGAAAAATTGACACAAAAGGCAAAGGGGTACCCCTTTGAGTTTTTGGCTGAAAAACTGACCCAAAATACAAAGGAGTACCCCTTTAAGTTTTTGATTTAAAAACTGAGTTAAAATGCTTAGGGGTACTCCATTGTGTTTATTGTGAAAAACTGACCCAAAATGCAAAGGGGAACACCTATGGGTTTTTTGTTGAAAATTGACCCAAAATGCAAAAGGTGTACTCTTTGAGTTTTTGGATGAAAAACTTAGTCAAAATGCAAATGCTACACCCCTTTGAGTTTTTGGCTTAAAAACCAAGTCATAATGCAAAAGGGTACCCCTTTTTGGCTGAAAAACTAAGTCAAAATGCTTTGGGGGACTCCTTTGTGTTTTTTGTGAAAAAATGACCCAAAATGCAATGGTATACTCCTTTGAGTTTTTGGCGAAAAACTGACCCAAAATGCAAATGGGTACCCCTTTGATTATTTAGCTGAAATATAGACCCAAAATGTAAAGGGGTACCCCTTTATGTTTTTGGCTGAAAAACTGACCCAAAATGCAAAGGGGCTCCCCTTTGAATTTTTGGCTAAAAAAATGAGTCAAAATGCTTAGGGTTAGTCTTTTGTGTTTTTTGTGAAAAATTGACCCAAAATGCAAAGGTATAGCCCTTTGAGTTTTCGGTGAAAAACTGACCAAAAATGTAAATGGGTACCCCTTTGAGTTTTTAGCTGAAAAACTGACCTAAAATGCAAATGGGTACCCCTTTGAGTTTTTGGTGAAAAACTGACCAAAAATGCAAATGGATACCCCTTTGAGTTTTTAGCTGAAAAACAGACCCAAAACGCAAAGGGGTACCCCTATGAGTTTTTGGTGAAAAACTGACCCAAAATGCAAAGGGGAACCCCTTTGAGTTTTTGGCTGAAAAACGGAGTCAAAATGCTTTGGGATACTCCTTTGTGTTTTTTGTCAAAAACTGACCCAAAATGCAAAGGGGTACCCCTTTTGAGTTTTTGGTGAAAAACAGACTCAAAATGCAAAGGGGCTCCCCTTTGAGTTTTTGGCTAAAAAATTGAGTCAAAATGCTTAGGGTTACTCCTTTATGTTCTTTTGTGAAAAACTAACCCAAAATGCAAAGGGGTACCCCTTTGAGTTTTTGGTGAAAAACAGACTCAAAATGCAAAGGGGTACCCCTATAAGGTTTTGGTGAAAAACTGACCCAAAATACAAAAGGGGTACTCTTTGAGTTTTTGGCTGAAAAACTAAGTCATAATGCAAAGGGGTACCCCTTTTTGGCTGAAAAACTAAGTCAAAATGCTTAGGGGTGCTCCTTTGTGTTTTTTGTGAAAAATTGACACAAAAGGCAAAGGGGTACCCCTTTGAGTTTTTGGCTGAAAAACTGACCCAAAATACAAAGGAGTACCCCTTTAAGTTTTTGATTTAAAAACTGAGTTAAAATGCTTAGGGGTACTCCATTGTGTTTATTGTGAAAAACTGACCCAAAATGCAAAGGGGAACACCTATGGGTTTTTTGTTGAAAATTGACCCAAAATGCAAAAGGTGTACTCTTTGAGTTTTTGGATGAAAAACTTAGTCAAAATGCAAATGCTACACCCCTTTGAGTTTTTGGCTTAAAAACCAAGTCATAATGCAAAAGGGTACCCCTTTTTGGCTGAAAAACTAAGTCAAAATGCTTAGGGGGACTCCTTTGTGTTTTTTGTGAAAAAATGACCCAAAATGCAATGGTATACTCCTTTGAGTTTTTGGCGAAAAACTGACCCAAAATGCAAATGGGTACCCCTTTGATTATTTAGCTGAAATATAGACCCAAAATGTAAAAGGGGTACCCCTTTATGTTTTTGGCTGAAAAACTGACCCAAAATGCAAAGGGGCTCCCCTTTGAATTTTTGGCTAAAAAAATGAGTCAAAATGCTTAGGGTTAGTCTTTTGTGTTTTTTGTGAAAAATTGACCCAAAATGCAAAGGTATAGCCCTTTGAGTTTTCGGTGAAAAACTGACCCAAAATGTAAATGGGTACCCCTTTGAGTTTTTAGCTGAAAAACTGACCTAAAATGCAAATGGGTACCCCTTTGAGTTTTTGGTGAAAAACTGACCAAAAATGCAAATGGATACCCCTTTGAGTTTTTAGCTGAAAAACAGACCCAAAACGCAAAGGGGTACCCCTATGAGTTTTTGGTGAAAAACTGACCCAAAATGCAAAGGGGTACCCCTTTGAGTTTTTTTGTTGAAAAACTGATCCAAAATGCAAAGGGATACCCCTATGAGTTTTTTGTGAAAAACTGACCCAAAATGCAAAGGGGAACCCCTTTGAGTTTTTGGCTGAAAAACGGAGTCAAAATGCTTTGGGATACTCCTTTGTGTTTTTTGTCAAAAACTGACCCAAAATGCAAAGGGGTACCCCTATTGAGTTTTTGGTGAAAAACAGACTCAAAATACAAAGGGGTACCCCTATGAGTTTTTGGTGAAAAACTGACCCAAAATGCAAAAGGGGCACTCTTTAAGTTTTTGGCTGAAAAACTAAGTCAAAATGCAAAGGACTACCCCTTTAGGTTTTTGGTGAACAACTGACCTAAAATGCAAAGGGGTACCTCTTTGAGTTTTTGGTGAAAAACTGACCCAAAATGCAAAGTGGTACCCCTATGAGTTTTTGGTGAAAAAAGTACCCAAAATACAAAGGGGTACCCCTATGAGTTTTTGGTGAAAAACTGACCCAAAATGCAATGGTATACCCCTTTGAGTTTTTGGTGAAAAACTGACCCAAAATGTAAATGGGTACCCCTTTTAGTTTTTACCTGAAAAACAGACCGAAATTACAAAGGGGTACCCCTTTGAGTTTTTGGCTGAAAAACCGACCCAAAATGCAAAGGGGCTCCCCTTTGAGTTTTTGGCTAAAAAATTGAGTCAAAATGCTTAGGGTTACTCCTTTATGTTTTTTATGAAAAACTAACCCAAAATGCAAAGGGGTACCCCATTGTGTTTTTGGTGAAAAACAGACTCAAAATGCAAAGGGGTACCCTTATAATTTTTGTTGAAAAACTGACCTAAAATGCAAAAGGGGTACTCTTTGAGTATTTGGCTGAAAAACTAAGTCAAAATGCAAAGGGGTACCCCTTTTTGGCTGAAAAACTGAGTCAACATACTTAGGGGTACGCCTTTGTGTTTTTTGGGAAAAATTGACCCAAAAGGCAAAGGGGTACCCCTTTCAGTTTTTGGCTAAAAAACTGACCAAAAATGCAAAGGCGTACCCCTTTGACTTTTTGGTTTAAAAATTGAGTCAAAATACTCAGGGATACTCCTTTGTGTTTATTGTGAAAAACTGACCCAAAATGTAAAGGGTTATCCCTTTGAGTTTTTGGTGAATAACTGACTCAAAATGCAAAATGGTACCCTTTGAGTTTTTGGATGAAACACTTAGTCAAAATGCAAATGGTACACCTTTGAGTTTTTGGCTGAAAAACTGAGTCAAAATGTTTAGGGGTACTCCTTTGTGTTTTTTGTGAAAAACTAACCAAAAATGCAAAGGGGTACCACTTAGAGTTTTTTGCTGAAAAACTGAACCAAAATGCAATGGGGTACCCCAATGAGTTTTTTGTGAAAAACTTACCAAAAATGCAAATGGGTACCCCTTTGAGTTTTTAGCTGAAAAAAACACCCAAAATGCAAAGGGGTACCCCTATGAGTTTTTGGTGAAAAACTGACCCAAAATGCAAAGGGGTACCCCTTTAAGTTTTTGGTTGAAAAACTGACCCAAAATGCAAAGGGGCTCCCCTTTGAGTTTTTGGCTAAAAAATTGAGTCAAAATGCTTAGGGTTACTCCTTTATGTTTTTTGTGAAAAACTAACCCAAAATGCAAAGGGGTACCCCTTTGAGTTTTTGGTGAAAAACATACTCAAAATGCAAAGGGGTACCCCTATAAGTTTTTGGTGAAAAATAGACCCAAAATACAGAAGGGGTACTCTTTGAGTTTTTGGCTGAAAAAATAAGTCATAATGCAAAGGGGTACCCCTTTTTGGCTGAAAAACTAAGTCAAAATGCTTAGGGGTGCTCCTTTGTGTTTTTTGTGAAAACATGACCCAAAAGGCAAAGGGGTACCCCTTTGAGTTTTTGGCTGAAAAACTGACCCAAAATGGAAAGGGGTACCCCTTTGAGTTTTTTGTTTAAAAACTGAGTCAAAATGCTTAGGGGTACTCCTTTGTGTTTATTGTGAAAAACTCACCCAAAATACAAATGGGTACCCCTTTGAGTTTTTGGTGAATACCTGACTCAAAATGCAAAGGGATACACTTATGGGTTTTTGGTTGAAAATTGACCCAAAAAGCAAAAGGTGTACTCTTTGAGTTTTTGGATGAAAAACTTAGTCAAAATGCAAATGCTACACCTTTGAGTTTTTGGCTGAAAAACTGAGTCAAAATGTTTAGGGGTACTCCTTTGTGTTTTTTGTGAAAAACAGACCCAAAATACAAAGGTGTACCCCTTTGAGTTTTTGGTGAAAAACCTACCGAAAATGCAAAGGGGTAAAATTTGACTTTTTAGCTGAAAAACAGACCCAAAATGCAAAGGGGTTCTCCTTTGAGTTCTTGGCTGAAAAACTAAGTCAAAATGCTTAGGGGTACTCTTTTGTGTTTTTTGTGAAAAATTGACCCAAAATGCAAAGTTATACCCCTTTGAATTTTTGGTGAAAAACTGACCCAATATGTAAATGGGTAACCCTTTGAGTTTTTAGCTGAGAAACAGACCCAAAATGCAAAGGGGTACCCCTATGAGTTTTTGTTGAAAAACTGACCCAAAATGCAAAGGGGTGCCCCTTTGAGTTTTTGGCTGAAAAACTGACCCAAAATGCAAAGGGGCTCCCCTTTGTGTTTTTGGTTGAAAAATTGAGTCAAAATGCTTAGGAGTACTCCTTTGTGTTTTTTTTTGAAAAACTAACCCAAAATGCAAACGGGTACCCCTTTGAGTTTTTGGTGAAAAACAAACGCACAATGCAAAGGGGTACCCTTATAAGTTTTTGGTGAAAAACTGACCCAAAATGCAAAGGGGGTACTCTTTGAGTTTTTGGCTGAAAAACTAAGTCAAAATGCAAAGGGGTACCCCTTTTTGGCTGAAAAGCTAAGTCAAAATGCTTAGGGGTACTCTTTTGTGTTTTTTGTGAAAAACTGACCCAAAAGGCAATGGTATACCCCTTTGAGTTTTCGGTGAAAAACTGACCCAAAATGTAAATGGGTACCCCTTTGAGTTTTTAGCTGAAAAATTGACCCAAAATGCAAAGGGGCACCCCTTTGAGTTTTTGGTGAAAAACTGACCAAAAATGCAAATGGGTACCCCTTTTAGTTTATAGCTGAAAAACAGACCCAAAATGCAATAAGGTACCCCTATGAGTTTTTGGTGAAAAACTGACCCAAAATGTAAAGGGGTAGCCCTTTGTGTTTTTGGTGAATAACTGACTCAAAATGCAAAGGGGTACACCTATGGGTTTTTTTGTTGAAAATTGACCCAAAATGCAAAAGGTGTGCTCTTTGAGTTTTTGGATGAAAAACTTAGTCAAAATGCAAATGGTACACCCCTTTGAGTTTTTGGCTTAAAAACTAAGTCATAATGCAAAGGGGTACCCCTTTTTGGCTGAAAAACTAAGTCAAAATGCTTAGGGGGACTCCTTTGTATTTTTTGTGAAAAACTGACCCAAAATGCAATGGTATACCCCTTTGAGTTTTTGGTGAAAAACTGTCCCAAAATGTTAATGGGTACCCCTTTGATTTTTTAGCTGAAAAACAGACCCAAAATGCAAAGGGGTACCACTTTGAGTTTTTGGCTAAAAAACTGACCCAAAATGCAAAGGGGCTCCCCTTTGAGTTTTTGGCTAAAAAAATGAGTCAAAATGCTTAGGGTTAGTCTTTTGTCTTTTTTGTGAAAAACAGACCCAAAATGCAAAGGTGTACCCTTTTGAGTTTTTGGTGAAAAACCGATCCAAATTGCAAAGGGTTATACTTTGACTTTTTAGCTGAAAAACAGACCCAAAATGCAAAGGGGTACCCCTTTGATTTCATGGATGAAAAACTGAGCAAAATGCTTAGGGGTACTCTTTTGTGTTTTTTGTGAAAAACTGACCCAAAATGCAAAGGCATACCCCTTTGAGTTTTCGGTGAAAAACTGACCCAAAATGTAAATGGGTACCCTTTTGAGTTTTTAGCTGAAAAACTGACCCAAAATGCAAAGGGGCACCCCTTTGAGTTTTTGGTGAAAAACTGACCAAAAATGCAAATGGGTACCCCTTTGAGTTTTTAGCTGAAAAACAGACCCAAAATGCAAAGGGGTACCCCTATAGTTTTTGGTAAAAAACTGACCCAAAATGCAAAGGGGTAGCCCTTTGTGTTTTTGGCTGAAAAACTAAGTCAAAATGCTTAGAGGTACTACTTTGTGTTTTTTGTGAAAAACTGACCCAAAAGGCAAAGGGGTACCCCTTTGAGTTTTTGGCTGAAAGACTGAGTCAAAATGCTTAGGGGTATGCGTTTTTATTTTTTGTAAAAAACTGACCCAAAATGCAAAGGGGTACCCCTTTAGGTTTTTGGTAAAAAACTGACCTAAAATGCAAAGGGGTACCCCTTTGAGTTTTTGGTGAAAAACTGACCCAAAATGCAAATGGGCACCCCTTTGAGTTTTTAGCTGAAAAAAAGACCCAAAATGCAAAGGGGTACCCCTATGTGTTTTTGGTGAAAAACTGATCCAAAATGCAAATGGGTACCACTTTGAGTTTTTTGCTGAAAAACTGATCCAAAATGCAAAGGGATACCCCTATGAGTTTTTTGTGAAAACTGACCCAAAATGCAAAGGGGAACCCCTTTGTGTTTTTGGCTGAAAAACGGAGTCAAAATGCTTTGGGATACTCCTTTGTGTTTTTTGTTAAAAACTGACCCAAAATGCAAAGGGGTACCCCTTTTGAGTTTTTGGTGAAAAACAGACTCAAAATACAAAGGGGTACCCCTATGAGTTTTTGGTGAAAAACTGACTCAAAATGCAAAAGGGGTACCCTTTAAGTTTTTGGCTGAAAAACTGACCCAAAATGCAAAGGGGTACCCCTATGAGTTTTTGGTGAAAAACTGTCCCAAAATGCAAAGGGGCTCCTCTTTGAATTTTTGGCTAAAAAATTGAGTCAAAATGCTTAGGATTACTCCTTTCTGTTTTTTATGAAAAACTAACCCCGAAATGCAAAGGGGTACCCCTTTGAGTTTTTGGTGAAAAACAGACTCAAAATGCAAAGGGCTACCCCTATAATTTTTGGTGAAAAACTGACCTAAAATGCAAAAGGGGTACTATTTGAGTTTTTGGCAGAAAAACTAAGTCAAAATGCAAAGGGGTACCCCTTTTTGGCTGAAAAACTGAGTCAAAATACTTAGGGGTGCTCCTTTGTGTTTTTTGTGAAAAATTAACCCAAAAGGCAAAGGGGTACCCCTTTCAGTTTTTGGCTAAAAAACTGACCCAAAATGCAAAGGCGTACCCCTTTGACTTTTTGGTTTAAAAAGTGAGTCAAAATGCTCAGGGGTACTCCTTTGTGTTTATTGTGAAAAACTGACCCACAATGTAAAGGGTTATCCCTTTGAGTTTTTGGAGAATAACTGACTCAAAATGCAAAGGGGTACACCTATGGGTTTTTGGTTGAAAACTGACCCAAAATGCAAAAGGTGTACTCTTTGAGTTTTTGGATGAAAAACTTAGTCAAAATGCAAATGGTACACCATTGAGTTTTTGGCTGAAAGACTGAGTCAAAATGTTTAGGGGTACTCCTTTGTGTTTTTTGTGAAAAACTGACCAAAAATGCAAATGGGTACCCCTTTGAGTTTTTAGCTAAAAAACAGACCTAAAATGCAATGGGGTACCCCTATAGTTTTTGGTGAAAAACTGACCGAAAATGCAAAGGGGTAGCCCTTTGTGTGTTTTGGCTGAAAAACTAAGTCAAAATGCTTAAAGGTACTACTTTGTTTTTTTTGTGAAAAACTGACCCAAAAGGCAAAGGGATACCCCTTTGAATTTTTGGCTAAAAGACTGAGTCAAAATGCTTAGGGGTATGCCTTTCTATTTTTTGTGAAAAACTGACCAAAAATGCAAAGGGGTACCCCTTTAGGTTTTTTGTGAAAAACTGACCTAAAATGCAAATGGGTACCCCTTTGAGTTTTTGGTGAAAAACTGACCCAAAATGCAAATGGGTACCCCTTTGAGTTTTTAGCTGAAAAACAGACCCAAAATGCAAAGGGGTACCCCTATGTGTTTTTGGTGAAAAACTGACCCAAAATACAAAGGGGTACCACTTTGAGTTATTTGCTGAAAAACTGATCCAAAATGCAAAGGGATACCCCTCTGAGTTTTTTGTGAAAAACTGACCCAAAATGCAAAGGGGAACCCCTTTGTGTTTTAGGCAGAAAAACGGAGTCAAAATGCTTTGGGATACTCCTTTGTGTTTTTTGTCAAAAACTGACCCAAAATGCAAAGGGGTACCCCTTTTGAGTTTTTGGTGAAAAACAGACTCAAAATACAAAGGGGTACCCCTATGAGTTTTTGGTGAAAAACTGACCCAAAATGCAAAAGGGGTACTCTTTAAGTTTTTGGCTGAAAAACTAAGTGAAAATGCAAAGGGCTACCCCTTTATATTTTTGGTGAACAACTGACCTAAAATGCAAAGGGGACCCCTTTGAGTTTTTGGTGAAAAACTGACCCAAAATGCAAAGGAGTACCCCTATGAGTTTTTGGTGAAAAACTGACCCAAAATGCAAAGGGGTACCCCTTTGAGTTTTTGGATGAAAAACTGACCTAAAATGCAAAAGGGGTACTCTTTGAGTTTTTGGCTAAAAAATTGAGTCATAATGCTTAGGGTTACTCCTTTCTGTTTTTTATGAAAAACTAACCCCGAAGTTTTTGGTGAAAAACAGACTAAAAATGCAAAGGGGTACCCCTATAATTTTTGGTGAAAAACTGACCTAAAATGCAAAAGGGGTACTCTTTGAGTTTTTGGCTGAAAAACTAAGTCAAAATGCAAAGGGGTACCCATTTTTGGCTGAAAAACGGAGTCAAAATACTTAGGGTACTCCTTTGTGTTTTTTGTGAAAAATTGACCCAAAAGGCAACGGGGTACCCCTTAGGGCTAAAAAACTGAACAAAAATGCAAAGGGGTACCCCTATGAGTTTTTGGTGAAAAACTAACCCAAAATGCAAAGGGGTAGCCCTTTGAGTTTTTGGCTGAAAAACTAAGTCAAAATGCTTAGAGGTACTACTTTGTGTTTTTTGTGAAAAACTGACCCAAAAGGCAAAGGGGTACCCCTTTGAGTTTTTGGCTGAAAAACTGAGTCAAAATGCTTAGGGGTATGCCTTTCTATTTTTTGTTAAAAACTGACCCAAAATGCAAAGGGGTACCCCTTTAGGTTTTTGGTGAAAAACTGACCTAAAATGAAAAGGGGTACCCCTTTGAGTTTTTGGTGAAAAACTTACCCAAAATGTAAATGGGTACCCCTTTGAGTTTTTAGCTTAAAAATAGACCAAAAATACGAAGGGGTACCCCAATGATTTTTTGGTGAAAAACTGACCCAAAATGCAAAAGGGGTACTCTTTAAGTTTTTGGCTTAAAAATTAAGTTAAAATGTAAAGGGCTGCCCCTTTGAGTTTTTAGTGAAAAACTGACCTAAAATGCAAAGGGGTACCCTATGAGTTTTTGGTGAAAAACTGACCCAAAATGCAAAGGGGTACCCCTTTGAGTTTTTGGCTGAAAAACTGACCCAAAATGCAAAGGGTCTCCTCTTTGAGTTTTTGGCTAAAAAATTGAGTCAAAATGCTTAAGGTTACTCCTTTCTGTTTTTTATGAAAAACTAACCCAAAATGCAAAGGGGTACGCCTTTGAATTTTTTGTGAAAAACAGACTCAAAATGCAAAGGGGTACCCCTATAATTTTTGGTGAAAAACAGACCTAAAATGCAAAAGGGGTACTCTTTGAGTTTTTGGTTGAAAAACTAAGTCAAAAGGCAAAGGGGTACCCCTTTTTGGCTGAAAAAATGAGTCAAATTGCTTAGGGGTATTCCTTTGTGTTTTTTGTGAAAAATTGACCCAAAAGGCAAAGGGGTACCCCTTAGAGTTTTTGGCTAAAAAACTGACCCAAAATGCAAAGGGGTACCCTTTGGACTTTTTGGTTTAAAAACTAAGTCAAAATGCTTAGGGGTACTCCTTTGTGTTTATTGTGAAAAACTGACCCAAAATGTAAAGAGGTACCCCTTTGAGTTTTTGGTGAATAACTGACTCAAAATGCCAAGGGGTACACCTATGGGTTTTTGGTTGAAAACTGACCCAAAATGCAAAAGGTGTACTCTTTGAGTTTTTGGATGAAAAACTTAGTCAAAATGCAAATGGTACACCTTTGAGTTTTTGGCTAAAAAACTGAGTCAAAATGTTTAGGGGTACTCCTTTGTGTTTTTTGTGAAAAACTGACCCAAAATGCAAAGGGGTACCACTTTGAGTTTTTTGCTGAAAAACTGAACCAAAAT
>JBBPFJ010001350.1:0-14342 GCA_037975025.1 Excoecaria agallocha | reverse complement strand
ATAGTGAATATGTTTGAGTGGTTTAGAGGTCAGAAGTAGTCAAAATAAAATAATGATAAAAAGAAATAAAAGCGAAAGAAATGAAAAAAAGAAAGATAAAATAATGAGTGTAGATTGAAAGACAAAAAGAAAGGAAGAGGAGCCTTTAGGAAGAGGGAAGATCAAAAGGCATAATAGATGGTTGTCCTTCAAAAATCAACCCTCAACTTTGCCATCTGTCACCCCTAGACCACCTTAATGAATCTCTTTGAAAACCTCATACATTGCTCGAATATTTTGCATTTCTTTTGTTTTAATTTTGTAGAAAATTATAGAAACGCACTGATATGACAAAGTCTTATAGAGACTTTAAGATTCAGGGAATATTATATTCAGAGAGTATTTTTTTGCTAAAAAAAATACATATGTATGTATATAAATAATTGAATAGATAATAATGGATAAAAAATAATGTATGTATAATGAGCATAATTGATGTAAAATAATAAAGAAATTAAAGGAAGTCAAAAAAAGATTAAAAAAAATAAAAAATTGGGAAAAGTGGTGATAGATAGGATGTAAGTGGCAGCCGTCTATCACTCGCGATAGACTCTATACTCTTCAATCATTCAAAAATTCAAAAAATAACCTTTTCTTCTTCTCTTCTTCTTTCACTCTCTCATAACTGCCATTAACATGATTTCTTCTACCTTTGCTCTCGATTTTCTCTTCATTTTTCCTTCTTTTCTTAACTATTTTGAGAACTATCAACATCAAATTGCTCTTGGGATAGTCGTGCACTTTAGGGTGTCCTTAATTCAAGTTTTCTTTTAGTATTTTATTTATTTATTTTTCTATACACTCTAAGTAAGTTTTTGAATTTAGTTTCCTTTTTTCTTCTTCTTTATTTGTTTGTTGTTATATTTCTTTAGTTTCATTATTTAAATGATGTTATACTTGAACTTCTTTTATTTTTATAAATATCTTTTGTTTTAATTTTGTAGGAAATTGCATAAATGTACTAACATGACAAAGTCTTCTGGAGACTTTAAAATTAAGGGAATATCCTATTCATGGAGTATTTTTTGGCTGAAAAAAAATACATATGTATGTATATAAACAATTGAATAAATAATAATGGATAAAAATAATGTATGTATAATGAACATAATTGATGTAAAATAAGAAAGAAATTAAAGAAAGTCAAAAAGAGATGAAAAAATCAGAAAATTGGGAAAAGTGGTGATAGACAGGATGTAAGTGGAGCCTTGTCACTCGCGACAAACTCCCTACCTGTCTGTCATTCAAAAATTCAAAAAATAGCCTTTTCTTCTTCACTTCTTCTTCCTCTTTCCCATAACTGCCATTAACATGATTTCTTCTACATTTGTTCTCGATTTTCTCTTCATTTATCCTTCTTTTCTTAACTATTTTGAGAACCATCAGCATCAGATTGCTCATGGGATCATCACACACTTATGGGTTTCCTTAATTCTAGTTTTCTTGTAGTATTTTTTATATTTATTTTTCCATATGCTCCCAGTAAATTTTTGAATTTAATTTCCTTTTTTTTCTTTGTTATTTGTTTGTTGTTATATTCATTTAGTTTCATTATTTAAATGATGCTAGACTTGATCTTCTTTTATTTTTTTATTTATTTGATATTCTTTTTTACTTAGTTCACTACTTTTGCAAGATTGTTTGGCTTGGACTTGTACATGTTGCATTGGTAGAACATAAATTCTTAGAAATGAGTATGTGAGTCAAAAAAATTTGATATTTAGGTTTTAATTTAACTTAGTTGGATTTGAGACTTAGCATAATTTGAATAAAATATCAATGTAGATTAATTTTAGATTGTTAAATAAGCCTCGTTGGCATAATCAGACTAACTATGAATTAAATATAAAAGAAATCAACCTATTGCCTTGCCACTTTGAACATAGCGTAGAGTTATTTCTTGAATTAAACTATTTTATAACCATTTGAGGCCTGTGTTATTGCTATTATGCATTTTTTTGTGCAGGGAAAAGGTGTATTTCTAGCCAAAATGTTATCGAATTTTTGTTAAGAGTTTTGTAAAGGGTTGAATTTTTCATTATTTAACTATCATGCATGTTTTCCAGACAGTCCATTGATGGGCTTAGGCTATTGTAATGTACTATATGGCACTTAAAATGCATTTTGGATCAAGTTGGCTAGCATCGTTTTAAGCCAAAATTTTGCCAAAATTCTTAAGATTATATTTTTTTGCTATTTGTTAAGACATAAGATATCTTAAGGAAACTAACACTTAACTTTAGTAGGATGCCACAACGCGAAGCATAGGATACATTAGCTCCACCTACTCCAGGGTGGATGACTATCGATAGGCCAAAAAATGCTCAACCTTATCTCGAGTCTAATATTGTTGCAGCAAGTACATGTCACGACAATTCTTACAGACTATGGGGATGACTGATGAGGTTGATAGGTTACTGGCCACCGCAGGATGGACTGCATTTTTTTGCTATATCTTTCCAAACCTATCCTAATGTCACTTAGGAGTTCTTAGCCACCCTACAATATGGAGGCTTTCAGAGACCCGACATAAAGGAGGGAGTGATTAGGTTTAGAGTGTGGGATATCTCGTATAGCATTACACGTAGTCATTTCACGGAGGCTATAAGGCTTCTAGTATGAGCAGATATTTTGACCCTAGAGAGAGGGGTAGTGAGAAAGCACTTGGTAGCCATCACACTTCTCAAGGCTATGTACCAATCAAACACAACTAAGAGCACTATGTTAGCTGCACAAGCATTTTGGTACATTCAAAGAGTCTTATCCACCTTTTATCTCGATCGCACCAACAATTTTGGTTCGGTGAATAAGGTCGATATTATTTGCTTATAGGCCATGCACATAGGCAATCGAGTTGATATCACACATGAGATCATCACCATTTTTCTCAAATTAGCTATTTAGTCAACATTGCAGATTTCTATAGGAGGAGTGGTTACCCATTTGCTACTAGATTTTAAGGCAAATGAGAGGACCTCCGATCGGGCAATCTTAGAGGACATTTTTATAGATCTGCATACTACACTCAATATGAGGATGGTTGATCTAGTTTAGGGGTAGGAGGGTAGTAGAAACTATTGACTATTTATGAGACTAGAGAGAGCTATAGGTTGTATTCCATCATGTCAAAGCCACCAATAGATGAAGAGGATCAGGTTCATCCACCTCAAGCACCTTTAGCATCACAAGTGCAGCTTGAGCAGTAGCATCAGCATGATGGACCACAAGATCGCCAATGGGCAAGTTTAAACTCAGACTTTAAGATGGATATGTAGGTGGATCTGGATGACTTGCTCGGTAGTTCACCTCTTTTTTCAATGCCTCTACATTCACCTATCAAACCATAACCATCATCATCTAGGAGATCTAGTAGGTACTCATTATATGGTCATCCAGGAGCCTTTACTTCCATCGCTCAACTGCTATATGGCTATCCAAGGGCATCTACTTCCATTGCTCCACCTCCAGTTTAGCCAGCATCAGCTCTTCCATCAAATGATATTTTGGGGAGATTAGCTACCATTGAGGCATCTATCTAAACCATCCAACATGTCATCCAAAGATAGGATCAGACTATACAGTTCATTTTGACCTTAGTGTAATATGTGTAGGCTCACTACCACAATGATATATAAGGTATCAGAGCAGACCTAATAGCAACTAGGTAGAGGTTTGATGAGGCTTTATAGGTTATTGATGATTCCATCACCCAGATCAGGGATTAGATAGGCTTTATTGAGGTAGAGGTATCTCCAGGCAAATAAAATGTGATTAAGACTGATGAGCAGCAGAGGAGGTATATTAGGAACTTAAAGGATGATCTTATAAAATATTTGGATCAACATTTTTTAGCAAACTTAGGGATAACAGAGAGTTCAAAGCACCTAGCTAAGGTGATAGAATAGATTCTACAGTCGCTGTTTACTGCACAGTAAGAAGAGCAACCACCAATAGTTCATTTTGACCTTAGCTAAGGTGATAGAATGGATTCGAGTTCAGATTCCAACAGTAAGAGGAGCAACCACCAACACCATAGCAAGTAGTGGCACCATATAGACCTCCCAGGCCTTCAACCTTTCATCCTTCATCTATACCATCTTATCTTAGAGCACCAAAACCATAACAATAGTTGTATTTTACACTCAGAGAGTCTTTTAAAACCTTATTTTTTAGACATTTTGATGTATATAAGAATTGTAACATGTATTTATTTATGTTTCATTTATGCTCTATTTATGATTGATATATTGTCTTGTTTGAAAGATAAATGCATGTAAAAATAATGAAAGACAGGATACATGACAAAAATAACAACATGATGCATGATTAAATTAACAACAAGGCAATTGCAAAAGAAAATGAAATATGGCAAAAGAATAAAATGCCCATAATCAACCAAAATGGTAAATATAAAGATAACAAACACAAATTTAATAAGCAATACACTAATATCGCACCTTTTCTCACAGGTACTCAAAGCCCTCTCAAGAGGCATATACTTCACACACTACATAGAGTCTATAGTAGATATATTATTTACTTATGGAATGGAGAAACTTATTGATGATATCCATACTAAACTAGATCAAAAGAATAAAGTATTTATGAATGAGGAATGGATACCTATACTAAATTGGATTAGAAGGATAAATTATTTTGTAATGGGGAAGAGATGATATCCAAACTAAACTACATCAGAAGAATTAAGTATTTGTGAATAGGTAATGGATAAGAATATGTGATGGTTTGTTCCTTGGTTATAGCTCTAAAAAACCTATGAGATCACATGAAGCCACCTGAACAAGTTGAAATCAAAAGAGATGCACAACAAAGAGAAATACCACTATAAGAAAATATCAAAATAGCAATGGAATTCATTCTATTGCTAATTAGCAACGAAAATATAAATCCATTGCTAAAATTTGTTGAATATTTTATATTTAGCAACGGAAAAAAACATTGTATTTCATCACTAAAAATGGGGAAATTTTAGTGCCAAAATTTGCAACGAAATGATAATATCGTTGCTAAATATGGCACTAGCAGATGGTAAAAAAACTTTGGATCAAAAAATAGCAATGGAATAAATTTTTGTTGTTAAATAAGCAATGGAATCATTATTCGATTGCTATTTTAGCAACAAAAAAATATTTCGCTGCAGTTCTAATAATTGAATTGCATTTCGGTAGGTTATTTAGCAACATAATTTATTTTTCATTGCTAATATAGCAACAAAAAATAAATTTCGTTGTTAAATAACCTACCACAATGCAATTTAATTGTTAAAATTGCAATGGAATATATTTTTGTTGCTAAAATAGCAACCAAATGTATTTTTTATTGCTAAATAGCAACAAAATGATGTTTCATTGCTATTTTAGCAACGAAAAAGGATTTCGTTGCTACTTCATAATTCATCCTAAGTATAAATAGTTATTTTTATCTCTCCTATCTCACTATCTTGCCCTCTCTTTTTATCTCCCTTGGTGCTTACAATTTCCCTTGATACTTTCTTTATCTCTCTTTTGTACGATTTCCCTTCCCGACCTCCCTCTGTTTTTCATTCCCTAGGCATCATCACGGGAGTTTCTTTAGTTGGCCAATGATTAAAGCTCCATCATTGCGAAACATCTCTATTTTTTTGGTAGGTATATTTTATAAATCTTTTTTTCCTATTTTGAGTTGAACAAAAATGGCTTTTATAGCTTGCCTTTTAAAGATTTTCTTGCCATATATGGAGATTGGTTATGGTGTTTTACTTTCAATGGAGGATGGTGATCTTCTGTAGGGGGTTTGTTTTATGGAGATATAATTTATTTTTTTATGGAGGGTTTGCTTACATTTTTGTTCTCAGTTGCTGTTGGTTCTTTTTGACATCTGAAGGAACTATTGTTCAATTGGCATCTCTTTTAAAGTCTTTTGGATTTTCATCTTATAGTGGTTTGATGGGTTAGAGTTGGTTTTAGTGTTTAGGCTCTTTGTTTTTTTAGATTTTCAACTTGTTCTTATTTTCATTTTGTTTTAGGCTCTTGGTTTATTTGGTTTTGTTGGGTTTGTTATTTTAGGCTCTCTATTTCTTTGGTTTTGTTGCTTTAGGTTGTCTATTTCTTTGGTATTTTGAAGCTTCTTTTTATTCTTATCCAAGTTGGTATTTCATCAGGAGCATCAGCTACTCCTGCTATTTGTTCATTGATTTAGTGTGTGGATGAATTTATGGATATAATCCAGGAAGGAAATTTCTATCCTTAATAGCTCTATAATGTATGAATTTAATAATGTTTCAAAAATTAAAGTAGGCAGCCTTTGTTTAAATTGTGTGAAGGATGATTTTTTATTAGTCAAGGGTTGATGGATAAATGTTGGATTGCTTGACCTTTCTTTTTTTAGGAATGAATTAATTATGTTCAAATGGTTTTAGTGTTTAAAGGATATAAGGAAAGTATAGTGCTACTTTTATATCTTGGTTTGATGTTATTCTATTTCTTTGGCAATAAATTAATTACCATCATTCCTTAGTTCTTCTTTATTCAAAAGGTTTAATTTGAATGAAATTCTTCTTTATCTTACCGAGATTGTCTTGATCTTTATTAGTTTGAAATAAACTATTTATTATACTCTTAACGTAGTGTATTAGATTAGCTAAGGGAGACAGATCGAGCTCATCTTTAGATGAGACTATCATACAGTCCAGTAGCCTAATTTTTTCTTTTTCTTATTCAGTGGGCAAATTTTCACCTTGCTGGTGCTCTCGGTTTGCTTAGGATTCTTATTTACAAGGTGTATTATTCTTTTGAGTTTATATTTTTGCCCACAATTAATATTTGTCTTTTACATTGTTTCCTTCCTTTTCTTTTTGTTCTCGATTCTCTATCTAATTCTCTTATATAATTTTGTTTATGTGATTCTTTAAATTATTATTTTCCTAGAAGCATCTTTAACAATGTAGTAATAAGATTCACTATATGTCTTGATGCTGTGAATTTCATCAACCAAATTGCTACTGCTCTGAATTTCATCAAATAAGATCCATAATCTTACTATGCCATTCTTGACTTTGTGTCTTGCTCTCTCTCTTGCTAAATTTTATCAATAAAGAATCAAAATCCCCGTACCTCATTCTTGACTATTTGAATGCATAACTTTGCAAATCAATGGATAAATACGACAACATTTCTTTGCTCCTTACCTCTTCTTTCACCACAGAAATAGAACTTTTCTAGATAAGGACTCCATCCAAAAAAAGTTCCAAAGGAAGTTCTCTTACCACACAAATTTTTCCAATTCCCTAACCTCATACTTGCATGTGTTCAGGTAATAAAAATTGATGATTTAGTTGAACCTCCTCTTATATACTTATCAAATTGGAATATAATTCAAATTGGAGCTTGACTCAACTCCTGAATAAATTTTCAGCTAATAATATAGATGCAATGTAATCAAACACTCTGTCAAAAATTTTTAATATTATCTTAAACCCACTCCAAAAATTAAGATTAATAAAAGAAGAAGTTAAAATTCCAATTTTCACACAAAATAAGGTCACTCAATGGTACTAACAAATGTACATGAGAATTTCAATTTGATTTGTAATGCCTGTGTGCCTAACATCAAGTGATCTCTTCTCTTCTTATTCTTTATTCCTTAAAATATTGTTGCTTTATGATAATGTTAGCAGACTTTTCTTTTCCTTGCTTGCACAAAATGTATCCATTCTCCTAAAAACTGTACCCTAAAACTTACCATGCATGAAAAGGTCTCATGGTAAAATAATAGTTGTCAGTTTCTTCAACAATTAAACATATCCTTTGTTATTCTTGCTTAAAAAAAGATAAGGAATTCATAGATGGGCAGAATTCTGAAGATGAGCCTAACTTTAATTCTGATTATTCACAAATAGAAGATGATTTTAATGTGCAATTAAGTGATGATAGCAATTAAATTGTGTTCATTTTATTTTATTTTATTATATCATAATCCAAATATGTTATTATTGCTTTAACGTTATATTGTTATATAAGATGTAATTATATTATTCTTTTAGAAGAGGAATAATTCATTTCTTTGTTTTTCAGGTTGAAAATATGCCACCCAAAATAAAGAAGAGAATGATACCGCCTAGGCTCATATTAACATCAAATGGAGATGATAGTGCACAAGTACACCCATCTCATTTTGTATGGTCTATAGGTTTAGGTGTGTCATGTCCAAATCCTTACCAGCTATATCAAACACCATCTTCACCAACTATAAATCCCGATGGCTTTCCTCATCTACCAAGTGATACAACATCCAACAACATAAATATATCGACATAACCTGTAGATGCATCTACTCCCATACCAAACCCTGAATTTATACTGATAAATATACCGGGGGTAGATGCTGAGGATGAAGGAGAAAGACTCCAGCCTAGTGTGAAAGGAGTTGACAAAAGAATTTACATTAAGATTATCAATGATATATGAGTTAAATTATAAAAAAATTTGTATTAGAAGAAGACATAAGTTTATGTCTGTTGCTATGGATATCTAATTTGAAATTAATCTAAATTTGTTCATATTAACAGGCTTATTCCATCAAGTATTTGCTCAAAAAAGATCAAGTCCAAGTTCAAAGAGATGATAGAAATCGAGGGTTATGTATGGAAGAATCTCTCTCTCCAGATAAGGGATTTTTATTATTAGGAGTTTGAGGTACAAATAATAAATTACATTATTTGTTTTAGAATAGCTAATTTCATACATTAATGAGATATCTATTATACTTTATAGTACTTATATTATGTTTTTTTTTATCAGAAAGAATTTTTTTGGGATTCAAAATTTAATGGTGTCATTTATGAAGTTTGGGAAAGGCGTGCCTATCAATGCTATAAAGAATTTGTGGCTAAATTACACAAGAGTGGTGAACGACATCCTTTTATTTCTAGAGAAATATGGGATCGTTGGCAGCAATACTGGGCATCATTCGAAGCAATTGCCATTTCAGAAAGTAATTATTCAAACAGACAGGGAGGCTCAAATGGAGAGACTTTAGCCATGCACACTAGAGGAACTTTGAGCCATCACGAGCATGCAGATAAAATGGTAAGTATTTGAATTTTGATATACTATTTTTTATTTATGTATTTACTAAATATAATTAAACTTTAATTTAATCTAATTTGTTAATTTAGAATAAAAATCTATGATTATTATGGATAATGATGGTCTAATATATGTCTATTTCCATGGATTGTTGCGTTGTTGAGATAAATAGTTTATTTCATAGGAGATAAATGTCATAAAAATATTGTTCCATGGATGGCTATGTTGTTGAGATGAATAGTTTATTTCACATGAGGTAAATATCATAAAAATAAAGGTAACTCTGTTGAATTTTTTATGAAATTGAGTTTAATTGGTTATGTAGGAAAAGTTTATAGGTAAGAAGACTACTTACCCTGAAGTATTTATGTACACCCATACAAAAAAGCATCATAATTAGACATTTGTTAATACTCATTGCAGACAACTCAATGTACGTAAAATTTAAACATCAATATTAATTATTTTATGAAAATATAGCTAATTTATTGTAACTATTGTAATGATATGAGCAAATACAAGAGACTCCCATTCAACAGCAGCAGAACTCTGAAAATGTTGATGAGAGTTAGATATTCATTAAACCAGTTGGTGGTAAGAATAACCATGGAAGAATTTTTAGCTTAGGTACTATTGCAAACACATCCTATTCGCATTCCTCCACGTCATCTACAACTACTTGTAGTAGGTAGTTTGAACCTTCTAAGAGAGTCATTCAACTAGAGAACATAGTCAGCATGTTGTTGGATATTATAATTAATCTAAAGAATCAAATGGAAGAGATGAAAACCAAGGGCAATACCTTTCAGCAGCCATAGATTTGTAATATTTAGGTATAGATATTGATTTTATTTTGTGTTAGTTATGGTTTTTATGAATTCTTACTTTACAGCAATAAAATATTTTTTAAGGATTTTTATTGTCGTATATTAAAATGTTAATATTATATTATTAAAATTGATATATTGTCATAAATTGCATTATAAATTTGGATTATATATATATTTTTAAACAATAAATTTTATTGAAACTAAAATATTATGTTACCAAAATTGTTGCTAAATTTTGCAACAAAAATTTCATTCTGTTGCTATTTTTAACCAAGTCACTGAATTTTACAATGGTTGGATTTAGCAACAGAATTTAATTTTTGTTGCTAAATTTAGTAATGGAATACATTTTTTGTTGCTAAAAAAATAGCAACTTTCATATTAGCAACCATTGATTCTGTTGCTATTTTTGATTAGCAACGAAAAATTTACATTTTCCATTACTAATTTCCATTGCTAAATTGCTATTTTCTTGTAATGTATAAATATTTTCTGACTCTAAAGGAATTTAAAAGAGATGGGAAAAAGTCATCCCTACCTTCTTTGGAAAAGGAAATTATTAAATTGAAGAGAGAGACTTCACCAGTGATTGATCCACATAGTTGAAGACAAAGTGAAAGAATTCACCAATGATTGATCCACATGGCTAAAGCTAAGATCATAGTATAAAATCGAACCACACTAAATGAGGAATAGTCTATAAGGTTGTTTTAACGTCCAATGATAAGGGAAAAATTATGTTGTAATATCCCCAAGGTAGACCTACTAACCTAGAAGGTTGTTTTAACTTCCAATGATAAAGGAAAGAATTATGGTGTAGTGTCTCCAATGTATACCTACTAGTACAGAAGGGTGTTTTAACTTTCAATAATAAGGAAAATAATTATGCTATAGTGTCTTCAAGATAGATCTGCAGGTGAGAAGTGATCAAGAAGTATGCTATCAGTGACTCCTCATGAATACATATTTGCTAGAAATTTTCCAACAAGAATGTTGATCCAAAGGGGGAAGTTGTGCCTCTAGATGGCATCAACCACCCTGAAAAAGTTAGACATGCCAACAAATGGCATTAACTAGTACATAGTCTTATCTAATTCTGTATTTCGATAAGTTAACACTAATTAGATAGTCAACCAAGGATTAACACATTGACAAGTTGATGTTAACTACCTAACCAAGGGTTAACATATCAACAAGTTGATGGTAACTAGCCAACTAAGCGTTAACACATCGACAAACTGATGGTAACTACCCGAAAAAAGGTTAACACATCGACAAACTAATAGTAACCACCCAACCTAAGGTTAATACATTGACAAGTTAATGGTAACTACCAAATCAGAGACTCACTACCATAAGTGGTATGTGTTTTAAAATAATCAATCAAAGCTTCGCTACCTCAGGTATGCATCTTTTTTTCTTTACTCTAAATTTTAGCTCACTTAGGCACTAGTGCATTGATTTCCTAAAATTGATGGCAATTGTAGATATCGTGACTTGAGGCAGCCTAGATCAGGGTTACTTGAGGGTAATATTCTAAGCCCCATCCTTTTTCTCTCTCTAAACCTTATGCCATAATCATGTAGATTATGGTTTTTATTTCCACTACGATTCTATGCCACATGGTGCATATTTATAATGCTGATTATGCCATGATGATATAATAATTGTTTATGCATGTAGAATGGCATATTAACTTCTGTTACCTTCCTTTTTGCATGTTTTGTTATTAATGTTTCATGGTATCATTTAATCTATTTTATGCATGGTTAATCTATTTTACTAAAATTTATGCAGTATTTTGTTGTTATTTTATAGTTTGATATGATTTAAAGTCTTATAAGTCCATTTGTAGGGTGGAGGAGTGGTTTAACCTTTTTTATTGAATCTTGGTCTTCTGTGTCTATCTTTTGACTCACAGATGGGAAAATACATCATAGATAGCTGTCTGTCAATGAGATAGATGTGACGTCGCGATGTATTCTTCTTGTCCCGTCCCTCACTTTTTTTAAGGGGTTTATCAGTGTCCTAGGGCATCCATGGCCTTATTTTTTAATATTTTTAATGCATTTTAATGTCTTTTATGTTAATTTAGGTCATTTTGGTGTTCAATTTCATTTTAAATTCATTTTTTATTCTCATGGGCATGATTTTTATTCTGTATCCATGTTTTTATTTTTAAGGTGATTATTATGTGATTATTTTAAGTTTGTTTAATATTTACTTACCTTCATGTACTAATTAATTTGATTTTTTGTGTTTTGATGTGAGCCAATTATGTTATGCCTTTTTGTAATTTTTTTAAGAAAGACAATTTGCCTTGGGAGTCATGCACCATTTGATTCCCTCTTAACCCTCTTTTTATTTGCATTTATGTTGAATTTTATTTTATTTTATCTATATTGCCTTATTTACGCATTTATTTAGTTTATGTTTTAATTTCATATTTTATTTTTGATGTATATATTTTTTTTAGTTTTGTAATATCTTAGTCAAAAAGGATTTTTTGTAGCCTGCTAAAATGAAAAAGTAACATAAGTGTTTTATAAAATTAACTTAGGTTTTTTTCTAATAAAAGTGGACCAATGTACAATTTTCTAGCCCAAAACTACATAATAAAATGATAGTCTTTTTTTCTTCAAAATTGGGATCACTCATCCCATTTTTATTAAAATTAACAAAGACTTTCCATTCCTTTTTTTGTAAAAATCATGTATGAGGGAACCAATGTTCCTAAAATTTAACTAATTGCCTATTTTATGTATGAGTTTTATTTTATTCTTTTTAATTGGGACAATTTGCTTATGTAGTAAGTTAAGTAGGTTTTTTTGTTTTATTCATTTAATTTTTTCATGTATGCTTGGTGTGTCTATTTATTTCTTTTGCAATGCATCGTGTGAGAAGGGAGATAGTGGACTAATAGTAAAAAAATATAATTAAAAGAAACACCTAACAAAGATGTGAAGTAAGAGTGATATCTCAAACATTATTCTCTGTTTAGGCACCAAAAAGGTTGAGAATCATTTCCCAACATCTTGTTGGGTGGCAACTACGTGATACCCGCCTATTTAAGCCAATGTTAGATGCCTTTTGTAATGCCCCTCAGTGTACCCTAGAAGAATTAACACTAATTAATTATTAGTGTCCATGTTTAATTGTGTGTATGTATGTATTGAAGGACTTAATTGAAAAGCAAAAGAGTCAATTTTGGGGCATTATTAGAAATAAAGGGAAGTTGAGGGACTAAATGGCAACTTTGGCTTAAACTTGACATTTGGACCAATTGGAAATTAAAGTGAGGTAGATATTTGTGATGAAGGAGGGCCGGCCAACTCATGGTCTTCACTCTCCATCTTCATCTTCTCTATCTCCTAAACCCTAAACTCTCTCTCATCCTCTTTCTCTCTAGATTTCTTGGAATTTTTGAGAAAGAAGTAAAGGTTTACTTGGTTTTTGGGGGTTAAGGTAACTTGCTTCTCCTTTAATGTAAGTGATTCTTTGTATAGCTTGTTAGGTTTTCATAGAAGTGTTTTATGTGTTTTAGAAGGAGAAACAAGTAAAAGAAAGGGGAAGGAGACTCTTCAAGGTTGAAGAGAAAGGAAGAGTTATAACAAGGTATGGGAACTTAGAATTTTGTATGTGTATTTATATGTATATTGATTTGTCATGAGAGAGATCTTGAGTGCCTCTCTCATGTGTGTTATGGATGATTTAAAGCTTAGAAAGGGTTTAAAGTTGGAAGTATGTGAGTTTTGGTTGGAAGCATGAAAATCTGTTTTTAAAAGATCATTTGACTAGTCTGTACACTTTTGCTCATATCTTGAGATATAGTTGCTCAAATGATGAAATTCCAGTTGCTATAGAAATTAGACTTGCATGTCTTTATTTTGTTAGAAGAAACTGAAATCTGATTTTCACTGCATGATAGTGAAAATCGGTATTGAAATCTGATTGTGGTTGTGATTTCTGCCTTTGTGAACAGTCTGTGGTTTTTATTGAATAACTGGAGTTTTACAGGTCCTATTGAAATGATTTTTGGTGTTTTAGAAACTAGAAACTTAGGTCTACAACTTTGTTGAAGGCCACTTTGGCTAAAACTGTTGTTTTTCAGGTCAAAAAGGGGATGGAAGTCGAGACTGAAAATCGGTCTCGAGATGGTTTAGGGCTCACGGTTACCATGAATTTCATAGTAACCGTGAGGTGCCTAAAATTTCAGTCCAGACTAAAAGTATTTACTGGACCACGGTTACTAAGGTTTCATAGTAACCGTGACCCAGTCTCGTAGCATTACTACACGGTTACTACCTTGAGCTTAGTAACCGTGAGGTAATGAGCTTTTGGTCCAGAAACAAAATCCGAACTATCTCACGGTTACCAAGAAATTCTT